>JAOQMQ010000195.1:20999453-21011716 GCA_027563845.1 Erythroxylum subrotundum | reverse complement strand
TTATAGATGAATCATGTTATGATGCCATGTGAAGAGAACGTAGTGATCGAACGTAGCTCACCCTTGTCGTAGGATATACCGGAATGACCTACGGGCGTCCCGGTGTGTACCCTGCGGTAAGGGGCGCTACATATTACGCAAGAAACACATGCCAAATACTTAGAAAAACACACACTAATGAACAACTATCATCAATGTAACCTATATTGTCTTTAATATTTCAATGAGTGTGACTTTAACTTCTCCACTAGTGTTGTACTAGCTATATTAGTGTAACTCCCTTTATCAATAATCAAGATAAAAATTGTATTAAATACATGAAACCTTGTATAATAAATGTTTTCCCTTTTCTCTTGTGTATCATCATCTTCAATTTAAGCACTCAATTCTTACCTTGCCACTTGAGTATCACCTTTTGGTAGGTGCTCAACTTGATTTTCAATACTAATGCTTTGAGGTGGTAGTATAGACATACTATCATTAAAAAACTATTTGTTTCCACCACATTATCATCTCTCCGTTGATTGCAAAACCAATTACTTGTTTTACGCAAAAAAATGACAAGTATACGAGTCGTTACGTATAGTAAAAGGCAAATATCGTCCCACAAAGATTGTGCTTAGGCACCACTTAATTCAGGTTGTGCTTTGTTTAATACTCAAATTTGAATAATAACTTAAAAGTAAACTAAATCAAAACAAACTAGCAATAATCGAATAATGTAACAATGGAAATCTGTTAAGAGAATTAATCAAGTTATAGGAGAGGGGATTTTACCTATCATTAATGCTAATCTAGCCTTTCATGTGTTTATGGGGTGTCGGTTCTAGACGATCGTAGGGTTGATTACGCTCTCTCGAGTTATAATCATTCCCTAAATTGTAAACCCTAATCGAATTATGGACTTTCAATCTCTCACAAATTACCCACAGTTCTAATTAGTTCTAAAGCTCTCTAATAAACAATCGGGTCTCACACGAGATCTTTCTCCATAAAATTACTGACTAGATTGATTAAGAGGTCAATTAGATTGCCTAACTCTCATTAATCCAATCTAATCATTTTTATCTAGTACACCCTCTCGGTTTGTTACCGAAATATGCAAATATATTAATCAATCACAACACCCAAACTAAGTAAACACAAATCAACTAGATTAACATTAAAGTTAAGCAAAATCCCGAAGGAAAAGTTAGAACATCATTAACAACTCAAAATCCATAACCATACAACCCATCTCAAGCTTACACATTAAATGAATAAAATAGTAAATGGGGGAGGAAATGAAACTCAAGTTGGATGATTTAAGAAAGTAGCGGCGTCAGGAGATCACCTATTCTAGGAAGCTTTAGCGCCAGAATCCTACTCTTCTTCCTCTTCTTCTTTTCTCTCTCTCTCTTTTCTCTCTGCCTTTTGGATTTCCAATTGTAGGCAAAATGTAGGCTCCTTTCTAGGGTTCCATCATTATCCTTTTATATTCTTTTCCAATTAAGGTAACCCTAGTGTCTTTTCGAGGTCTGAAACGTCCAAATTGTCCCTCAAAAACTCGAATCTGAAAGTGACTCTGAGTCTGTCTGCGCGTAGGCCACAATTGTGGCCCTTATTGCACGAGCATGGCTAGCTCATCTGCTCTCTACCACGATCGTGGCATATTTCCCAAGATCGTGGCCTTATGCTCAAGCTTCTATCACGATCATGGCATATTCTCTATGATTGTGGCCCTGTGTTTTAGTTCGGGTCTCCTATGAAATTCTTTCAAATGCCCTAAAACACTAACAAACTCATCACGGAACCCCATATATATAAAATTGAAGCTCAAAAACATGTTCTCACCCAAAGAACACTTAAAACACAAATGTTTATGAACTAACACAATTCTTAAGCTAAACACACACTAAATAATCAAATTAACAACTAAACACATATCAAATTAGTTATAAAATTATAGTGCAATCTACACCTATCAACATATCCACACTTAAACTCTTATTTTTCATCAAGAAAAGATCAAATACAACCAATAAAATTCTATCACTTCATTTTCACAAAGATTAAAGCATGCAATCTCTCAAACTTTGGCTAACTCAAGTGTCAAACTACTACACACATCATGAATAATTTTCATTGGTGCACATAAGCAGACTCAACCCATTAAACCATCACTCAAAGATAAGTATAAATTCAAAATGGATCTTCCTTATAGATTTCACTCATTTCTCTCAAGTTTTTGATGGTCAGTGCTTTGCTCAAACTTCCTATAAGAAACTACACTATCATAGCCTTACTAATACACCAATTCTTCTCCACAATGATTAAATGCTAGGATAGATCAAAAGGACTTTGTTTTAGGTTGTAATATGACTAGGGTTAAGGTGGGTTAAACAAATTTTAGGGGTTTACCACAAGCATTTATAAACTACTAAGTGTACAAAGGGATGACAAAGATAAACTTTTAAGATATGCAATACTTCCCTGTACTTATTGAGGCTACTACATGTTATTCCTTTTTCTTTTCTTTTCTCCTTTTTTGTTCTTTTTTTTTCTCTTCTTTTTTTCATAATAAAGAAACAATGAACATAAAACAACAACTATATGCCATGTGCTCTTAACTTGTCATTCCACACTCAAGTATCACTTAGCACTCTATTAACTTGTGATTTGGTAAGCTAATGGGGTTTGTGGGTTTTTAAAATTGGGTGATTTCAAGAAATAAAAGGTTAAAGGCTCAATGGGGCTAGCATGGGATAATCGTTTTGCTATCAGCTAACTCTATCAATTTGTTACCGAAGCATGTAAATACAACAAATAATCATAACACCAAATGTATTAACATCAAAACAAATCAAATTAACATTGATTTAAGAACAAATCCCTAAAGAAATTTAGAATATCATCATTAAAGCCAAATCCATCACTATCAAATCCATCTTATACAATCAAAATAAAGAACAATAAAGATAAAATGAAATTTTGTTTAGAAGGGTCAGAATAGATTGGGAAGATGGCAGCACTGCAGCCCCTTCTTCTCCTTCTTCCTTTCTCCTCCTTCTCTCTTCTTCTTCCTCTCTCCTTGGATCTTTCTCAAAGTGGCAAAGGTTGGAGCTCCTTTAGGTTTCCTTCTCTTTCTTTATATAGTATTTTCCATTTTAGGTAAACCCTAAGGTTTTCTTGAATCTAAAAAGTCCCAAATGTCCCTCGGTAAGTCGCATTTGGGAGGTTATCCACGCTATCTTTCACGCAAGCCACGATCATAGCACTACCACGATCGTGTGGGTTTCCTCTGAATTCTCTCTATTCTTTGATATTTGATATGAAACACTAACAAATACATCAAGGCACCTCAAATACACAAAATTCAAGCTCAATCGTATGATTTAACCCATAAAATACTCAAAACACAAATGTCTGACTAAATAACACAATCCTAATCTAAACATCCACTAATCATTCAATTTAACAACTAAACACATACTAAACTACCCACTAAAACAATATGCAACCTACCACTATCAATTTCCTTTCATTCAAATCACATTTTAAAACCTTAAATAAAGTTAGGTTCATTTATTTTTAGCTAGTTCCTAATGGGATCGATACCTCAATTACTACAAGTTTAAGATCCCTATACTTGCAAATATTAAGAGTTTTATATTAGGTAAAACTTGCTCAACAAGTTTTTGGCACCGTTTCCGGAGAATTAGTTAGGAATTTTTGAATTCCTTTATTTTAAGGAATTATTTCCCTTTTTTGTGATTGTGGTACTCAATTATAAAATAATTAAAAAAATAGAGAGGGAATGAAGTTTGGGCGCAAAGTAGAATGCACATCAATTTGTACATCAGAAGGCAACAATGAAGAATCTGAAAAGTTAAATGCCAAGAAGAGATAGAAAGAACGATGATGGAGGAAATACATCATAGAGAGTAAAGGACCCTTATGGACTTTATGAGCCCAGGGTTCAGTGCCTATCATCAAGAAATTTCACAACCACTAGTGGAAGGGACACACATTTTGTTTGAAAAGATGGCGAATAATAGTTGTCTTTGAACATCGAAATGAAGTAGACAACAGTCAACCTTCCCGAATCCAGAAGGAATGATTACGATAGATTTAGTCACAACATTGTAGGTTAAAATCGACAACCCTACCAAGGAATTGGATAGCCTGACAGCCACCTCGTTCTCTCTATTCAAAGCAATTAAGCAAGGATGCGAACTATGTGGATGAGAGAGTCATATCATAGCTGATTGCTTCCTAGAGGAAAACAACAATGTGTCACAATTGAACTTCAATGAAGCACATTTTGGTCAGGGAAATAATCATCCTTATTTGAACATGTACAATCTGGCATAGCAGAACAACCCTGATTTATGTTGGTTTAACAATGCAAGGACTTAAATGGAACATCAAGACCTGTTAGGATTTCAGCAAGATGAGTCCAGTTCATGAGATTCTAAATTGGACAAGATGATATGTGTTTAATTATTGATATTTTTAATTATTTACCCTTAGCGATTAATGATACAAAAATGATTAAGATACTCACTTTAGTTCATATCTGATTTTAGTTACAATTTGGAATCAAAGAAATTAAAGTGGGTCAGAAACATTGCATTTGGGCCATTTTCTGAAGATTTATGTTTGCTTGTCTTCACGAAGCAAGAAAAAAAATAATAACAAGAAGAAGAAGACGAGAAAAATCAAAATACAAAGAAGGAAAAATGGAAAGCAGTGAAACAACAGCTCCAGAAGAATAAAACGCCAATAGCCCATCGTTGAGTAGACTTTGTTTTACCAGCAGAAAATGCAAAACGACAACGTCACAAGTAGCAGAAGGAAATGCGTTAAACGCATGGAAGGCAGGCGTAAAATGCATGCGTTTTAACGCATGTGTTGTGCGTCTGGAAGGAGCGTGACCTAGCGTGAAGGAGCAAGGTTTTAAAGGGTTACACGTTAAATTGTCACATCAATTAGAACAAGAGGGATCACAAGGCACAGTAGAGAGCTCCAGTACTAGTGGAGAGACGTGAGGTGCAGTGTTTTACTCAAAACGCAGGGACCAGCGTGAAGGTTTTAGAGCTTGCAAACTTAAATTGTCCAATCACCAGCACAGTAAACACGCGCCAGCAGGTCCATCCACGCTAGAGAGAGCACGCATAAATTAATTAAGAGCATAGTGGAACACAGCGTGGAGAGACAGTGGAGAGCATTAGGTGGCGTCGTCTTGAGACAAGCAAAAAGCACGCAACAGGGGCGTGAAATAAAATAGGAGACGGCACAACAGTGGGGGGCGCACAGGAAAATAAATCAAGAGAAGCAGAGAATGTAAGTGACGTGAATTAATAGTGGGGGGCGCAACAATCACGCAAGCAGCTGGGTGAATACAGGACGCTGCGTTTAAATAGCGTAAAGCGTTACATCGTCCCCCAGCACAGACACGCACAAGGAGGTTTTAATTGAGAGTTGCATTTTAATGGTCCCGTCAATAAACAGTAGAGAAGAAACAAGAGGCTAAGCGCAAGTGAGGCGTTAAAGGCAGAATCTTGCGCGTTAAATGTACAAACAGGAGGCGCAGAAGAAGCAGCACAGTGGAGGCCACATTGGACGGTGAAAAGAGTAAGTAGTGAACAGAGATTAGGGGGTTTTTAGTGGGACATCGGAACGGGGGTTGAAGCAATTTTTCGGAAAAGATCCAAGAAGAGCTAGACGTCCCGATGCCGGTTCGGAGGTAACATCGACGCCGACGACCCGGGTTAAGTATTATTTTAATTATTTTATTGTTTCATTCTCTCATTAAAAATTGATTGTGTTATCCTATTTCAATTGATTTGGGTATTATGTATGGATAATCAGATTTTCGTTATTGTTCGGTTATTTGTGTATGAACCCGTTGGGTATTGTGAATTGATAATTTTAATGCATTCATTGAATCGTTAATTTCAAATCCATTGCTAGAATTTTGATATAATCCGTAATTGTTATATTGAAATTCATATGTAGCGACTAATGATTCGTAATCATTAGAGATAACATGACCTAGATTAAACGACGCATCGTATGTGGTTATTGCCTTGATTAATCGATTTTTCTAATTCGTAATGCTACCGCTTAATTAAATCTAGAGATCGTATCCTAGGTTGTTTGGTGGTTAGATTTAATTAACGATCGTATCTTGATTAAACAAAACCTAAGGGAAAACTCGGGTTAATTATTAACCCACGATTAATAATTTCTAGGAGAGGTTAAAGAACAACAAATTAATAAAATATGCTTAGTCAGGGTGTAGGCCGAGATTGAACCAAAGAACCGGGTCCCTACTAAATTTCCCACATTTATCATTTTTGCATGTTTTCTTTAATTTGTTTTTATTAGTTAGTTTTATTTTATTTTCTTCTTTAAAAAATCCAAAACCCCCATTAAGTGTAAACACCGATTAATTTCATTTCATCAACTTTACACACACTCTCTGTAGGCTCGACCTAGACTCGCCACTCTACAGTAGTACTCTAGTTATTTTATTTTGAATAGCGAAACGACGCGCGGTTACAAGATCATAGAAAAGCTCATGAACATGGAAGAGGCTCAGAAGAGGATGGAAGGGTGATTCAATCAAGTAGCAAAAAATTATGCTTCTTCTAATCACAACTTAAAGGTTTAATTGGGCCAGCTACCCAATGCATTGTCTATAAGAGTGTGGAAAGCCTTTTGAGCAATATGGAAGTTAATCCGAAACAACAATTTAAGGCTATCATACTTAAGAGTGGGAAATACTAAGAAGAACCAGCGAAAAGACAAGCTGTCCACCTTGTAGAAGATCAAGAGAAAAAAAAAGGATGAGAAAAAAAATGAGGACCCCCCTATACTCCTCCTCCACCTTACTCATTAAAAATACAATTCCTACAAAGATTTCAGAAGAACGAATTGCATGTGCCATTTGCAAAGTTCGTGAAAAAGCTAAAGAAATGGCAAATTTACTTGTCTTTTATGGAAGTGTTGAAACGCAGATTCAAGTACGTGAAGTTACTTAAAGACATATTATCTGACAAGCAAACTTAGGAAGATGACCAAATGGTAGCCATGACAAGAACTTGTAGCTCCTTAATTACCAACCATATGCCCTTAAAGTTAAAAGATCCAAGGAGCTTTTTGATACCTTATGTAGTTGGTAATTTAGAGATTTTGAAATGTTTATGCGACTTAGGCACAACTATAAACCTGATGCCTTTGTCAATTTTTAGGAAACTAGGGCTAAAAGATATGGAGTTAACTTTTATGCTTATTCAATTGGTGGAACAATCGATAAAGAAATTATAAGGCTTGGTGGAGGATGTACCTGTAAAAGTGGATAAGTTTTTCATTCTTATGGATTTTGTCATGCTAATCTTTTAAGAGTATCAAAACTGTCCATTAATGCCCGGTATACCATTTTTGAACACCAGAAAAGCTTTGGTAGATGTCTATGAAGACAACCTTGTCCTTCAGATTGATGATAAACAAGTGAAATTCAATATGAATAAGGTATTAAAGAATCCAAATGAGGGTAACTCATTTAAGAGAATTGATGAAGTTGAATCTTTAAAGGAGCGAGAGGAAGAATAATAGATGATAGCAGATATTGGGTTTGAAAAATATATGGAATTCTTTGTTCAAGAAGCTGATTAAGAAGAGAATGATGCATAAATGATAATGGAGATAGAGGTTAAAGAAGATACAAGCGTCTTTATCACGAAGCGGAAGAAGAAGAGGAGATGGAGGTGAATGAGGAAGAAAAAGAACAATTCACCTTCTTAGAAGTCAAACTATTGAATTTGATAGAAGATTCAGCGAATTTTATTATTCCCTATTTTATTGACAATTTTTTACTTAAAAGGACAATATTTAACAAACTTGGTTTTCTTGATTTGATTAATTATTTCCTTTTGATTATCTCACAACATGTAGCTTATTTACAAGCTACTAAACTGATATTGACCAAAATGGGTGGAAGGAAGCCACTTATAATTGATCCCAGCTAAGTTTTGAAGAATGGAAGGTCAAGCTAATGATTGTAACTTAGCATGTTCGGTAGTTAGATTGCAATTGTTGAGTATTTAGGTTTGTTTTGAATTCTAGTAATTAGGTTTTAATTTTTCATGTCCTTATAATGGTTTGGATTGTTAATTTTCTTTTTTTTTTTTTTTGAAGTGATTATAAGTTAGGGAAGCAAGCTTAGGAGTCAACTGAAGGAACAGAAGATGATGAAAAGAAAAGATAGGGGAAGGTCTTCACTTTGATCTTCGATATCAACACCGTCACCACCTTAATCATCTTTTTAACGAGTTTCATGTGCTAACATTTTTCTTTTTTTGTTTATATTTTTCTTGTCATTTTTGTTTCCTTTATGTGTTGTGTTTTTTTTCCTCACATTGAAGACAATGTGTTGTCCAAGTGTGGGGAGGATTGTGTGTCGACATGTCATGTGTGTGACTTTTGCATATTATATTGTCTATTTTTTATTAGGTTGTCATAGTGTAAACATTTTGTTCCATATGTATGAATGTGTGAATGAGTCAATGGCAAGAATCGAATAGAATTAATTTAGCTTTGATTTATAAAGGCATAGTAACTTATGAATGTTGTGTTTTAAGTATCTTTGGGATGAATATATTTGCTAATTAGGATATGACACCTATTTTCACTTTATGATTTTTATCGATTTGCAATTATAGTTATATTCAATTAAATTAGTTAGCATTACTAGTACAATTTCATGAGAATGATTGACTAAAAAGAATTTAGGTAAGCTAAAGTTACATATATTTTATAAAAATGTATGTGTTAAATAAATAACCATTCCACTAGCCCTTTTTAAAACAAATATTGGGTTAAGAATAAAGTTGGTAGCTAGTTGTGAGCAGTGATATAGCTGAGTAACTGGGGGTATTTACGACAAAATATTTTTCTTCGCATTAAAAGGATAGAATGACACTTTAACTATGCTAAATAAAACAAAATGACCTAATTGAGTAACTAAGGGACATTTATGACAAGGTGTTTGTCTTCGCGTCAAAAGACTAAGTTATCGTTCAAGAAAATCTAAAAAAAATGTTACAATAAATAAACCTATTGATCTTTTAAAAATAGAAACACCTTTTATGAAGGTTACTTAGTG
This sequence comes from Erythroxylum subrotundum, assembly GCA_027563845.1. NCBI lineage: Eukaryota > Viridiplantae > Streptophyta > Magnoliopsida > Malpighiales > Erythroxylaceae > Erythroxylum > Erythroxylum subrotundum. The sequence continues at coordinate 21,002,565 of JAOQMQ010000195.1, read as the reverse complement.
ATAGTTTTCATTTTTAATCGAGTAATAATAATAAGTGCACGCTTACAAGCATCATAGGTGTTGGAATAAGGAGTTAATGTTTTGATTGATATGTATATTTAATTCAAAGTACTTAAACATGAACGACTAAGTTAGTGTGTTGGCACATTTTGAATGATTTGTGTTTAAGATTAAGTTAATTTCATAAGATTTAATGCCATTGTACTAATATTGTAATGTTGCATGAATGTGTTTTTATATGTTTGTGTATTTTGTTTGTTTGTGTGTTTAGTTTTGCTTGAGGACAAGCAAAGGTTTAAGTGTGGGGATGTTGGTAGGTGTAAATTATACTATGCTTTCATAGATGTTTAAGAGTGTTTTTAAGTGTTTATTATATTATTATTATATGTATACACTTATAATTATGCTTTTTAATGTTTTTTTTTTATATTTTAAGTGTTTGTATGATTTAGAGCATGATTTTGATCTTAATTTTATGTTCCTTCAGTTGTTGGATGTGTTAATGAGTGTTGGAAATTAGATAATTGAAGATTGAAGGAAGCTAGAACATGCTTGGGCTAAAAGGCAAGGTCACGACCATGCATGGAGTGTCACGATCGTGATAAAAGGTTTTTATCTTAAGTCACGATCGTGACCCCCCCCCCCCTACCCTCGTCATGCTTGTGATAGACAATTTCCAGGCTTTAGTTGTTTGGTATCTTTTGACGTTTGAAGGATATTTTTTGAACAAAATGACCTAAATAAGCCCTAAGGAAGATCAAAAGGAGCATTAGTTGTCCAACATTTTCCAAATTTGCATATTCAACTCCAATTCAAGTTTTTCCTTCTTCCTTTTTTTATTTTTATTAAAATTTATGTGTAAAATAAATTGGAAGATGTTATACAAGTTGATGATGTTTTAATTTCATATTAGGATTTGTTCTTGACTTATTTTGTGACTTGAACACTTTTGATTTCAATAAAATGTTTTGGGTGTCGTGATATTTGTGTTTGATTATACTTTGACAATAAATTGAGAGAGTGAGTTGAAAGTGATTTGATTACGTTGGGTAATGAAAGTTAACGATCTAATAAGTCACAGATATATCTAATTGATAATTATACGAAGAGAGATCTTGTGTGAGAACTCGATTATTTGATAGATTGCTTAGACTAGTTGCAAATGCTAGGTTGTTTTTATAAATTGAGAGATTGCAAATCTAGAATTTCGTTATCAATTAGTTATTATTAATTGGGGTTAAATGATTAGGACTTGAGAGATAATAATCAACCCTTCAGAAATCTAGGATCGACACTAAATTGAATCAAAAGTTAAAGGAACAAAATAACGAAAGAACGAATCCTAGACTCTCATAATTGATCATTCTTGTTTTATTGTGACAGCTTATTTGTTAAGTGGTTAAGGGCTCACTTTTGTTTGATTGCTTTAGTTTTTGATTTTCAAATCACATTTTAAAACCTTAGACAAAGTTAGATTCATTTATTTTTAAGTAATTTCTCGTGAGATCGATACTTCAGTTACTACACGTTTACAATCCGTATACTTGCAGATATTGAGAGTTTTATATTAGGTAAAACTTGCTCAACAGTTGTACTAGAGGTTAGACCAAGACCTGCTTCCTTTATCACTAAGTTATTAGTTTAACAGTTTTTTCTATGAAGGATGGATTTGGAGTAAGATTGGAGAATACTGTGATAGCTCTTCTATCTGTTTCTTCCTTTCTTTCTTTTATATTAAGAATGATTTGTTTTGTTTTATTTTCATCATGTTAAGTGGCTACAAACCGTAATTAGGGTTAAGGATGTAACTTGTGATGTATTCTTGAATTATTAATGCATAATTTAAGTATTTTTTTTAGTTACACTTATTTGCTCCTAATCATTGAGTTTGATACGGCAACAACTTAAAATCAATGTCTAGATCACCTTCGTTTCAATGATTGTTCTCAAACCTAAATTCAATCAATCTAACAAGACCCTTCACCCCCAAAACAGCAAGGAATTGGTAACAAAGAGTGTAAAGATTATAGGAATTGAATTAACGCCACAAGTTAGAACTTACTTGATAAGTTGAATCAATCCTTAAGGTAAAACAAGCAAGAATCCATATTCTCTCTTGAAGAATGCTCTCAAAATTCTATTCACATCTGATCTGGTGTTCATGCCTAAAGCAAGGGTTTAAATACCCTTGTGCAATACAAACCGTAATAAAGATAACCTAAAAAACCCTAAAGAAAGCCCAACATATCAAGAAGGCTTTCTTGTATCAAATCTGCCCAAGAACAAATCCCACACGGATTTGGACTTCAAAACTAATTAAAATTGACTACTCCTAGTCCAAATAGGATAAGGAAACAACAAAAATAGAAGACTAACTTAAGAGGGGCAAATTGGGCTTTTAAGCTAGGCCCACACGCTTGGTTCCTTAAAATAAAACATGCACATGACTTTTTAACGAAGCACATGCACACTTAATGCAAATCAGCCCATGAAAATGCCTAAAAGAAGTCCACACGCCCTTTACAAGATAAAATAAGCCCAAGCAATGGATTAGACTTGTGCTTGTGAAAATTAGCTAACCTAGTGTATGGTTAGCGTCTTCAACAGGCAGAGACAGGACAGGACGGAACAGAAGAGGACGGGACAGAACAAGAATTGGAGACAGTGAGCTGTTTGGTTGCAATGAACTGAACAGAAAAACTTGTCTTCGTGCTAAGGACAGAAATGTGTTTGGTTGCCGGGGACAGAACAGAAAACAGTGTTAATGACAAAAATGCCCCTGTAGTATAATAAGAAGAGTTAGATGTAATTCATTTATTATTTTGTTTTTGTAAAGAATTTTATTTTACAATATTGAATTATGTTATTATTAACTTGTAGCTGTAATAAAAATTTTATTTTTATTATTATTAGTATTATTATTATTATTATTATTATTAATAAACCTATTACGACAAGTATTTGTTATTGTTATTAATTTTAGAATGATATTTGTTATACAAAATAAATTATGTTATTATATGTAATATTAATATTATTATTATTATTATTATTAATTGTTGCTATTATTAGGTTTATTTATTATAAATAATGTTAAAAAATAACAAAAATT
>JAOQMQ010000195.1:20984632-20999353 GCA_027563845.1 Erythroxylum subrotundum | reverse complement strand
TTATTATCTTCTTGTTCTTATTATGATTATAATTATATACATTAGTTAGGACAAACTAATTAAATAAAACATCTCAAAACCCTAATTTCCACGGCACCCAATTTGCTGCATCTGAATACCTACGATTTGCATTTATTATGCGATTTTTCTGGAAATTGTTTCTGGAATGTGTGTGCTTTGTAGGGTTATTGTTTTCTGGGTTGTGTTTACTGACTTTGGGTTGAATGAACACGACGAATTGCTTTTGGATTTTCTGCGATTGCGATTTTGTTTTCTGGAAAAATCAATTGCCTGCGTCTGTTGGATTTGCGTTTTGTGTTGGAGAACACATGGGCGATTATCGCCCATCGGACCGTCGGTGGTCTGGTGAGTTTTGGAAACTCACCAGCGGCAGTCGCCCACCAGCGGCGACCTGCGGCTAGCAGCACCGGCGGCGTGGGACGTCGCCACTGGCGGCGACTTGCGAACCGTCGGTTGGAGACCCGACGGTTGAGGGTAAGCGTCGTGCGTTCAAACGTGGTTTGACGGTAATGGGCAACGTGGAAGCAGCGGTTCGAAGGGTCGACGGACGTGGGACGGTTGCAGATCACGTGGGAAGCGTCTGGAGAAGACGTGATTAGGTTTCGGACAAAACAGGGTCATTTTAGAATTTTCCCATTCTTGTCCGATGGACATTCAGTCTCTGTACCTCATTTTTCGAATGGACAGAATTTTCTGTCCCTATCCATTGAGGACGGGACAGAAATTCACCAAGACGCTAACCAAACAGCGGACAGGACAGCACTTCTGTGTCTTTGTCCACTGTCCTCACCTCTGAGGACAGTAACCATACATTGGGTAAGTGTTAGCCCTCTTGGTTTGATGCTTCCAATGTGTACACACATTTAGGTGTCTTCCTAAGCTCTTCCCAAAGCTTGATCAACAAAACTTCTTGAAGTTCTTGTGAAACAAAAGCTTGTGCATAAATCTGAAATTGTGTTTTAAGCTTGTTAGAGCGTGACCTTGTAATTGGACTCATTGACATCCTCAAGTCTCCATTGCCTTGGTGAGTTGCATCAGAGTTTGTGACTAGTCATTATAAATTTAACATAAAAGATTGTATGAAAGACTCGGAGGTGAAATATGATCTATGCACCATACTATTTTCATAAATAAAGAGATTAACTATACTTGGTGAGTTTCATTAAGTTAAATTGCGCATCAAAAGATAATAATTACTTGGTTGAATATGCATATGTGCCTTAGAAGAGGGTATAAATACAAAGTTAACAGTTATTTTGACTATAATAATTGATCTTATATGATAATTGAAATTTCATATAAGTAAACTTTGAAACTCTAATGTTTTATTATTTTGAATTTCTCTGTACTATTTTAATTATCTTACTTAAGTTAGTTTCATAATTTAATTATCTCATTAAATTTTGCTTTCCTTATTTTATTTATTTTCGGATTAATAATAGTATATTCTTTGTAGACCGGTACTTTGAAATACACCAATTTTAATAACCTGCTACAATTGATTTTATCCATTACTTATGAAATACCCATCAGGCTAGAGCACACGCTTTAGGAAGGATGATAGATTAACTGCTAATTTAAAAGACTTGAGGACCATAGGTAAACAACACGTTTTAGTGTACCCTCCCTATTATATAAATAGCACGCACCTTCGATAGCCCTACCTCGCAATTAAATTATTGCAATATATTAAACTCATGTGAGGTGAAACTTGTATCACCTATATAAAAATTAGCCTAGGAATAAGAAAAGTTATTGGATAATTATAAAAAAAATCTCAAACTTTATTTAATTTTGTAATATTAATCTAAACTTTAAAAAATGGTGCTAAAATACTATAACTTCCAATTTTTAACAAAAATAACCCAATATTAAATCTTCTATACAAAAACAGCTACACATTGCATAAATTAAAAATATCAAATATCCTAAAATAATCATAAAATTCATTTGTGACATAAATATAATATATAACAACCACATAGCAAAAATACTAATATAAACTGGTTCAATATATTATCAACATGTACAGAAAATTTAATATCCAACTATATTTGCTAAAAGTTAAAATATTTTAATATTACTTTTTAAAATTGAGAATTGCAAAAATTGAATAAAGTTTAAAACTCTTTTAAATTATAACATTAAAGTTATCACAGGCTACAATGTAACACTTACGTTCATCCCAAGAAGAAAAGTAATCCAATAAAACATAATACAAGCAATGATCTGTCTACACTGTTCACTAATATCTATGAATGTCATCTACAGAACTATGTAGTTCCTTTTAAGGGAAGCAGAAGTATACTGGATCTCCTAATTTCCTCTCAATTTACAAGCACATGCGGAGGAAGCAATATCATAATTTAAGGCTTTTCCATATACCAACAAATGCCACAATTACAGTTAAAAGCAACGCAATGCTGATCATATAGATTACTGATGAATTGTGGCCGAGTTTTGGATGCAATGCATTCTGATCTTTTGAGGATTCTATTTGAGAGCCGATAGATTCACCATCAAAAGTTGACCTCAAGATAGCATCACGTCCAACTCGTAACCTCAGATTGGCATAAGGTTCTGCGGTAATTTCACTGCTTTTGTCGATATTGAGCAGTGATTTCTCTTTATGGTGTTCTCCACGGGAAGAAACCTCTTCTTTAACACCTACCACCTGCAGAAATGAAACTTTGCATTAGATAATTAAACATGTCTAATTAACTTAAAGCACGCTATTGAATACACTGTATTCATTTCGATTCTAATCAGAAGAATAAGCCTGTTAAACGGAACATATCTATCAACAGAGTGGAAACTAAACCAGGTTCAAAATGTCAAAAGAAAGAAAAGAGAATGAGCAGCTTGGACCAAGGAACCACTGAATAAAAATCACCTCCACTGCAGCTTCTTCTCTATTTCCAATGGGGCCCACATCATTTGACTGGCTGCTCTCGTCAGATTCGATCAAATGATGCCTCTGCAAATGGATCCTCCTCGGAGCAATACCCTGAGTACTAAAATTGTCCGAATATGGTCGAACAGGAGGCTGGCGAGTTCTAATCTTGATTCCAGTTCCACCAACATCACTGCCATAGTTTACAAGACTTATCTGATTTGTTGACTCTTTCATACAAGTAAATGCACCTGAGGATGAGCTAATAGCATCATTGGCAGATGGAACTTCTGTCATAACAGGATCGTTCAAATTATGATCAGCATGATTGCTTCCAACTTGTGTACAAAAGAATGATGCTTGTGCTCGGCGAGATCCTAATGGTGTTTGCGTCTGTACGTGTTCCTTGCTATCAACTTGCTCGTCCATTGATGATCCAATCTATGTATCCATCAACAATAATTGATACCCATACTAAGTGAATTTCAAAGGTTGGAAGAAGAGAACTCTTAAATTTTACCAAGTGACAAAAATAAACTATTAAAAATTTGGATTTGACCATCTTAGAGACATAATGGTTTAAAAACAAACCAGCTAAACATCACCAACCGTGTTAGTTTTGATACTGAAGTAAGATAAAGCACTAACCTGTGTTTGGGCCATATCAGCTTGTCCATTATTATAAGCAAAGTTGTCCTGAAAATGAAGGTTTCCTAGTGGCATATGACCATCCAACCTGGTTTGCATTTCATGAGAAAAGTCTTTTGGGATAATTGACTCTCCACTAGAATGCTTATCATTGTTATTGAAGGCATCCAACAGCTCTGTGAGGGACATATCTTGTTCATAGGTTCCATCATGGAAACAGAAGCTATTAAGATCATTGCCAAAGTCACCAGTGTAAGGAGAATCTGTGCAGTATGCAAAGTCTGCATAAATATGTGATTGCACTGGAGAAAATACTTTATAATCAACTTGACCAGAATTTCCCTCCTGAAATGAATATGCCTATATTAAAAAGAAAAGAAATGAAAAAGAGTTAAATTGCAATATCAAACTTTAGTCACTTAGAATGATGAAATTCATAATACAGCAAACCAGATAAAGAGAAATGAGTTCTCACCTCTGCAGCTGTCACTTCAGCACCATGATCTTCAACATCAGAAGCCATTTGGCTATTTCCACAGCTATCAGCAGAAAATACAGTAATAGCAGGCATGTTGTCAGAGTTGTCAGTCAACCACCTCTTCATACGTTCCGACTGCTTGGGGGTTTGTCTATCAGAAGTTGGTGTTTCTTCAACTAAATCAGACGATGTGTCATCAGGAGAGGACTTAGCTGTGATGGGAGAGTATCCATTTGGCTCCACTTCATCACATTTTATGTTCTCAACCCTTTCTTCTGGCTTTCGGAACAAGCGACAGAGAACAAAGGCACCCTGCAAAGCATAGAAAGGAGCCCAATTAGTTGAAACCAATAAAGACAGGAAAATGCAACTGAAGGAACCGCAATACTAAGTACCAAGATTACCTAAATCATCACCGGAAAAAGAAACAATTAGACGACATTGAGACGGAATATCAGAATCGTACTAGATATTTATGACAATGGGCCAAGGACTAAGCAAAGATACTCGACAATATATGAACAGATTTCAGCTTAGTAACTAAAACTAATCAAAGTGATTAAAAAGGCCAGCGAAGATAATCAAATGGCAATTCAATTCAGAAAAGGAAAGTTAATCTTTTAGCAGAAACAACCTGGCCAGGGGCGGTTCCATCAAGATCCTTTTCAGTGGCACGATACTCGTGCATAATCCAATTGGTTCGCTCGCCCTTAGGAGCACGACCTCTGTAGAAAACCAAAGTTTTCTTCATGCCAATCATACCCGACTTTCGGGACTTAATTGTACGATCCTTGCCAGTAGCTTTCCAATAGCCAGCATCAGTAGCTCTGTTGGAACGATGGCCATTTGGATACTTTCTGTCACGAGGGCAGAAGAAGAACCACTCCGGATCATCCGACTTTATCACCGACAACCCTGAAACACCAATCATTCCATTACAAAACCCAGAAACTTAAACTATTAGGTATTAGCTCGTTTGAGCTTGAGTTGACCGATCAAATGGGAGAGTTTACTGTAAGAAACAAACCAGGCAAATCCCAGGGCTCCCATTTGCAAACATCGACTTCGGGGATGACTTGGACCTCAGAAGTGCGGCCATTGATCCTATGCCTCAGGTAGTGGCTTATGAGCTCTTCATCTGTCGGTCTGAATCTAAATCCCAGAGGCAGTGATTCCATCGGCATCACTCTCATGTATAATTTTTGTGTATGATCAGAACAAAGGGAGAAGTGTACGATTTCAAATAAGTGAAATTGGTAAAGTAGGCGATGAAGGGTGTTTTTGGGGGAAGGTTGCTTTTCTGCTTTCTCTAAAGACGATTTCTCTGTGTTTGTTTGTTTATGAAATTTGAGTTGGAAGCCGAAGCTAAAAACAATGTGAAACCGAGTCTATGATTTTGGAGCCTAGCAAGACTTAAAAGCACTTCTAAAACCACGCGCATTACACACGTGGGCCGGTCCTTTCTTGGATCCTTCTTTTTCTTCTTTTTCTGATCTTTTTCCTTTTGTACGCTCAAAACGTTTCCTTAAATTAGAAAAACACATATGGACGAAAAAATAATTATTGAAAGCAAATTAATTTTCTTATTAATAAGTAGGATAAAACCAAAGTTTAATAAGAGTCTACTCAGATTACATTTTTTTCCTCCGTAATGTTAATCTTTGTAAAATATTAATAAATACAAATTACTATTTCATATTTATTCATACTGCTTAAAATTTGCAATGTCAACTTTAGTCTGAGAGTCTTACTAAAAGTGAAATTAAAATTATCAACATTTAATTTTATTAAATATTTATCATAATACACTTTTAAGTTTTATTCCATTCAAAAAAATTAAATACGTACTTTTGGAGTAAATAAAATTCTAACGTATGATACTACTAATATTCTAAATATTATTATAATAGTAAATTAATTGATAGATGTTTATTTAACTATTATTATGCACCCATATTTAACATATTTTGCATTATATTTTATAGTTTTGTTGTATATTTGGTACTTAATTTGCTTCAAGTACATTTATAGGTAATAATTGCCTTCATGAACTAAAAAGAGAACAATTCAAATGAAATCGTGGCATGAAACGAAGATTTGAAGCAACTGAGGACCTACACGACTGTGTACAATGATTATGTAAGTATCTGTAAACATGCAAAGATTGAAGAATTTTAGTTTTGGTTATCTAGAGTTACAAGCTCATGTATATCAATAGATGCAATCATGTATGTTGCACGTATAAGTCTATGTACCCGTGTGAAATCGCAAATTGAGTTATTTTTAGAGATTCACGATCACTCACATGCTTGTGTAAGTTGATTTTTTTAATGTCTAGGTGTGATAAACCTTAAGTTGTGATAACAACATGACTTGATCTTTTATTTAATGCAAATGTATTGATTGATTTATTATGATTCAATTATGCGCTTTATTCTTGTTCTAATAGATCTAGAATATTAGTGCATGATTTGATTTCATATGATTGGGATTGAGAAATCATCTTGTATGAATAAATATACCATAATTGGAAGGAGTTGCATGCAAACTTAGAGATAGGTTGAAATTCTCTATAACATGGTCAAACCTAATAGCGAAATTCATAAATTGATAATGCAATCCTAGGAGCTTCAACTAAAAGTATTTATGTTAAACAACCAGTTGATTAGTTCTTAATAATCTTGAGAAAGATATTAACATAAGAGAGTAATTTCCACTGTCCAATAATCAATAATATAATTACATGATAAAGGGTTAATATTTAAGGAATCTTAGGGGATTCATTACCTAGACACTATTATTTGATATAGACTTTTCTACATAATTTCTTATCTTGAGTTTTGTTTATTTATTTTAATTTTTAATTAAAAACCAAAATATGATTCATAGGTAAGATAATAAAATAGGATAATTACTAGTACTTACAATATTCATAGGATTGACCCGAACTTGCTTGTGCTAGCTACAGCTACCCCGTGCACTTATGATAAATTTTAATATTGATATAAAATAATATCCATCAAGTTTTTAGCGACAATAATATTAGGAAAACCTAGATTTTATTACTCTAACAATTGTTATGTTATGTTTTATTTTTGTTATATTGTATTTTATTTGATTAACTTTTTAGTTTTATTTTTCTTATAAATCTTGACTCTTGGTCAGTTTATTACCTGGAGTAATCCAGCGAGCTTAATTGACGAAGATCTAAAAATTGAGAACAACGCGTAGAAATTTTTGTAGGACACAACTAGGAGAGTTCGAACTAGATCCTTAAATACAGGACATGGAAGGCCATATTGATATAGAAGAATTAAACCGAGCATCATTCAAATGGTGCAGCAGTTTGTCCAATTTGATAAACTAAGAGATGAAGATTCAAACGTGTACATCTTAAATTTTCTAGAGATTTGGGATACATTTAAGATAAATGGAGCTAATGATGGCGTAATTAGACTGCGATTATTCTCGTTTTCTTTAAAAGGAAAGGCCAAGCAATGGTAAAGTGGCAAAGAAATATTTAGTGAAGTATTTTCTACTAGCCAAGACTGCAAAATTGAGGAACGACATCTCCTCTTACTCCTAAGTTAATTCTAAATTGTTATATGATACATGGAAGCATTTTAAGGAGATGTTGCAAAGATGTCCATATCGTAGTTTACTGCTTTGGATGTAAAACCAAACTTTTTATAATAAGCTGAATCAAAGCATAAGGTAATCTATTGATGCAGCAACTGGAGGTACCCTCAATGTTAAGAAACTAGGCGTAACCCAAGACCTTATTGAGGATATGACTATGAATCACTGTCAGTGGTTTTCTTTTAGAGCAAGCCAGTAGGAGTTTATGAAGTAGATGCGATCACGCAGTTGGAGAATCAGCTGGAAGCACTTAGCAGGAAGATTGATAGATTCATAATGAATCCACTAAGCCAAGTTATACAATGTGAGGTGTGTGAGCTAGAGCATGCATGACAAAATTGTCAAACATCACAACCCAAGCATATGGATTATCTTAGGAATTCTCCTAAACCTTAAAACAATCCATACATTAATACTTACAATCTGGGATAAAGGAATCACCCAAATTTTCTTAGCGAAATTAAGGTCAAGCAAGAAACAACCCTCCATTAGAATTTTAGCAATAAACACCTCAACCTAAGAAGCCTACTTTATAGGAGATGATGTTGAAATTTTTTCAATAATCAGACAAAAGACATCAAATAATGGAGGCTTCCATATGTAACTTCGAGATTTAGATCGACCAACTAGCTAAGATATTATCTGAGAGGCTAAAGGGGAATTTTCTTAGTACCACATAAACAAATCGTAACGAACATGTGAAGGCAATCACCCTTAGGAGGAGAAAGGAATTACAAGTAGATAGCAAAATCCAAAGTAAAGAGGAGGACCACGAGAAGAGTTAAGAAAAGGCTAAAGACGCGGAGCATCTTCCAAAAGTTGAAGAATTTCAACCCACCATCCCATATCCAGCAAAGTTGAAGAAAGATTACATGGATGAACAATTTGGTAAATTCTTCGAACTGTTCAAACAACTTCATATGAACGGAAGAAGGTAATCATTATTTCTGTAGCTGGGGGAGAGAACAAATATTTTCATTTACAAAAGCAACCATGTAGAACTTCTACTCTATTAGGTCATGATTGAATGCTATAACTTTTAAATGGAAATCCTACAAGGATTTATGACAACTTAAGAATGAGAAAGATAATCTTCTTGAACTTATGTGATGAGTTGAAGAGTTTAGGAAGCTTAAAGGCAACAAATCATTTGATTGTGGAGGAACAAGTAGCAATTTACTTGATGACTATAGGGCATAGTGAGACAACTAGAGTCAATGTAGAATGCTTTCAACATTCGACCTGGATAATTTCGAAGTACTTTCAAAAAGTCTTATATGCAGTTAATCGTCTTGAAAAAAGAGTCATTACTCCACCATCTTTTACTAATACACCTCCTGAGATTCAACATAATTCAAAATTCTTTCCATATTTTCAGGTACATTCATATGATTAATTGCTATCTTAATTATGTCTTTATGATTAAAAATTATTTTAATATATTTTTTAATTTTTAGGATTGTATAGGAGCAACAGATGGTACACATATTAATGCACATGTTCCGACGGATAAACAAATACCATATAGGGTAAAAGAATTAATCCAACCCAAAATATTATGTGTTGTTGCTCATTTGACATGCGTTTTACATATGTAATGGCTGGATAGGAAGGTACTACAAATGACTCTCGAGTTATTTTGGAAACTGTGACAAATCTAGCGAATCAATTTCCTACGCCTCCACAAGGTATTATATTATTTTAAATAAACATAATAATTATGATTCATTTTTAATATCTTTTTGTTAATATTATGTACTTTCTATGTTATGTTAGTACTATTTGGTTGACTCGGGCTACACTAATATACCTGGATTTCTTTTACCATATCGAGGTGAAAGATATCATTTGCGAGATTATAGAGGCAGAGGAAGACCTCAAGCTCCACATAAATTATTTAACTACAGGCATTCTTTATTAAGAAATGTTATTAAAAGATGTTTTAGCGTCCTAAAAGTAAGATTCCTTATACTTAAAAACATGTCGAGTTATGATATGAAGAAACAAAAATACTTCGTTATTGCTTATTGTGTTATACACAATTATATTAAAAATGTATGGACAAAGCGATGAGTTATTTGACAGTTGTAGCTAATCTATAATTTTTAATTACAATTAATTTGCATATACTTAAACTTTAACTATAACATAATTAATTAATTTAAACATATAGTATATGATATCAAATTATTAATATAAGAGTATAATTACAAAAATAAAAACAGGAAAATAAACTAAACATGTTTTTGTTTTTATATTTGTTTTTAATTATTAATCTCAACTAAATAGGTTTTTATTTTCAATTTTTATATTACAAATCTCATAAATTTTTGATTTTTTAAGAAAAAAGCAGAAACAAAAAAACAGAAAACAAAAACTAAAAATCAAAGCATAAAAACATAAGTGAAACGAAAAAGCCCCTTAGATTGCTATTCCCGAAGACAATTCCATTTTCGCAATCCATTATATGGGGCTTCGATAAATTGAAACGAGCAAACGCTGTAAATTCTTATCGGTATATCTCAACCCAATCAATGAAAATCACTTCATACTGTTTATCACTTGGAGGATGCGAGCAATACTTCTTATGTTTCGATCACAGAAAACAAACTATAAAGTTGAATATTTATACATAGTACAACAAATACATTTGTCGTTACTATTTTGCATTCTGTACAAATATAACTATAAAGCTGGATGATACCCAAGATTGACATTGGTGTCTACCCTTTGTGCCACTCTCCTAAAGTTCCACTCATGACAGAACTCAAGGGCTAGCCTAAGTGCTGTTCCAAGTCCAAGCACAACAATAACACCTGCAAATGCCATGCCATCAACATTCAGAAGCATATTCTCCATTTAGACGAAATATTGGCATAAGATTTCCAAACTACAACGAGTGTTCAAAACTACTGTAGAATAACTTACCAATAATTATGTTCACAGGTAATGCAGAAACACCAAGTGTAATCGATATTAGCACATCCAACAAAAGGCCTCCGATAAGAATCGAAAATGCAACCCAAAGAGGACTAAAGCAACCCTGATTTTCAAATGTTCACCAAAATAAGAATCTTCCAACAAGTACAAGCATAGGATAGTAAACTGGCCAGGGTAACCTGCTCACCCGTTCATGATCTCGTTGTCTAAAGGTTGGGTCAGTCCTCCAAACCAAGTAGCTTGTTTGCTGCAAAAATACACGTGACATAAATTAATAACCATCCAAGTATATGTTGGAGATCAAATTCTAACCAGCATTATAATCCTTTGCTTTATTAGAAATGTCACTGTCATGAAAAAAATACTGATTGTGCACTAACAAAAAGTATAATGGAATAAAAACCCTGGTATTTGCAGACTGTATTATACATTTTTACCATGTTTCGATAACTCTGCTCGTCAGTTATTTTACAAAATAAAAGTAAGGTATTTCCAAAAAATTTCTAGCCTTGTGATAAAGATAATGCTCATGCTCCATGGACAATGTTGTCAAGTTAGAAGGAAAACAAACAAAACCACCACACAACGAGAAGTGAGTATGCTTTACATCCAAAATCCTCCTACCCACACAAACTTAAAGTTAGGCATGATATCAACTTATTCAATTAGACACAGAGTCCTTACACTTCGCTGTGATTCTGGAGCTGACACATTCACGGCTACCTCTCTGCATTATAGAATTCAATGACATTAAAAATTTCTCCATAACTTTGGCAACTCCATAAAAGTAAAGATATAAATGGATGACTTACTGGCATATTTCGCATTTGTTTGATCCTCTTGTACCAAACCAAGTGTCTATACATGAACGATGAGCTTTTGAAAGACCACCTTTACATTTGCATCCAAGATCAATAAGAACTTCTTCTTTTTCCTGCTGACAAACCCTAAAGAGATATACAAAAGGATCTAAATTATTCCAACAATGAAAGACTATACAAGAGAATAGCTTTTGGTTGTTGGTCCAATTTGCATCCCTTAAAGAGTTTTGGAAGTCATTGTCTAGGCACGACTCTCCTTCTAACTCCGTTTCCATCCACATAACAGTCCAAAAGAATGCAAAATATGTTAAAATGATTAGATTTCTTATCTGTATAAATAATTTTGAGTTTGCTTCACACAACCTGTATCTGCATATCATGCAAGAAACAATTTCACAATATGGAGAATTCCATAACTAAGAAAAAGGAATTTCCAACAGATTTAACTATCTTTGCCACAAAAAGCCCAATTCTAATGCAGCATATACGCAACAAGGATTAAAGACAAAGAACATAGGGAGCTTAATCATTGTCATGGTCACCAACGCCAAGTAGAAAATCTAAAAGTAATATAACACAGTTACAGAACACCAATTATTTCGCTCACCAGATAATATGAGACAGTTACGAACAATTATAGTCTACCGACATAGTTATTCGCAATTGGATATCAGCCCCAATCTAGCCACAAACCCTTGCTGTAAGATTCGGGTGTACCCCATATTTAAAACATTGGGACAGTGTATGTACAGAACAATTACATACCTGCATTGTTCATGCGCGCTAGGAATCCTTGACAAATCGCCCTTTATAGGGGAAGGCGAGTCTGAAAAATCTTGTTTAGTGGAGGGCATTTGAGTTGAAGGAGACTCTCCATCAGGGACAACAATTATAAGCATTGTTGGATTAGGATCTTGGGTTGTAGACTTCCCTGTCAAGTTCTCGGTTTTGGTCTCCTTGGTCGACAAATCTGGTTTAGTGGAGGATACTTGAATTGCAGGAGACTCTACATCAGAGACAACATTCGGAAACATTGTTGGATTAGGTTTTTGGGTTCTAGAGTTCCCTACCAACTCCTCGCTTTTGGTCTCCTTGGGCGACAAAGGGGAGCTGTCTTGCTTCTCCAGGTGGACTCGGTCATCGGAGCCGCGACCAATAGTAGCGGTTCCAGGAACAGAAATTGAGACCTCATTCTGCATCTAGATTATGAAACTTTCCATAAGAAGACAACAACAACAAGAAGTATAACTAAATCACAGCAAAACCCTAAAGCAGAGAGGATCCCATCAAGTCATTGGTTGTTGGTATCAGTCTAAAAGCACATCATTTTGAAGTGGGTATTGCTGGAAACTGAGGATTTAATCACCATGAATCCAAAACAAGTTGAGCAGATGTAAGAAATTGTGAACCAAAACTAAGTACATAAAGAAAAAGTATCAAACAAAGTACAAAGATCGAACAAAACAACTTAAAGGGGAGGTGATTCCTTGTTATTGAAACAAAAACTTACTTTACGAGTGATGTGTTAATTGAGAAGAAGAGGCGGCTGATTAAAAGAGGGGAAGGCCAACGAGTGTAGAACACGATATTTAATTTAAGACTTGGACCAGACAAAAAAAAAGGGAAATTAAGAAGATGAAGAGAGTATTTGACAATCTTTTTACTGCAAACTAACAAATAGAGATTTCATAATCATAATAAAACTTCCCCTTTGAGTTTAATTCAAATTAAAATAAAACCTAAGATTTTTTTCATAACAATCACACCAAAGAGGAATCCTTTATTAACTGTACTGCTCCATAAAATTATACAAAAGCGGATCATATTCAGATTAATTTTTATGTTACTGAATACTGACAGCTACATGTAAACTAACGTCATTCCTCGTAGAGCCTTGTCTCCTAATCGCACAGTGAAATTGACTAAATGTGTCCCTCAATTTCCAAACATTCAAATCCAATTCCAAAATTAACAATCGTTTTAATTTCTTTTCTTTCTGTGATTTAACTCAAGATAAACATTCGTATGCGTCTAACTTTTTTAAACCAATACCGGAAATCCTAAGCCTGAACGGAAATCAACATCTTACCATAGTTTTATGTCCATAACTGCATATATTGTAATCATTCTCTGGATACATCAATCATTCCCACCATCCATTCTAATTTTCATAAACGGAAAGTCTATAACTTTAGTTTAATTTTCTTTTAGTATTAAATCTATAACTTTTTTTAGTAGGGAGGAAAGTAAAAATGTAGATAAGTTAGATTAGTCTTTTCTCCTTAGATTTTATTAACGGAGATCTTAATGGATAAAAGAAAATTAGTTTCCTTATAGATTAGAAAAACTCCTAAATATTTATCCATTTTATAGTTTCTAATTTTTCAGATAAATCTCTTCTTTTAAACTTTAATTAGAAATAATAACGAAATATACACGTAATATGAATATCATATATGAACTAACTAAAAGCTCCTTACGTGAGGGTCCAACCTAACTTTTAACTTGAAACAAACTAATTAAACTTGAGTCGAGTTTAAGAGTTAAGTTCTATTATCATGTCAATGAAATCTGATTAGTCCACGTACTGCGTTCATATTATGTGTATTTTGTCATTATTTTTAATAAAAATTTAAAAGAATGAGTTTTCGAGAAAATTTAAAACTAGAAATTTTTTCTTTTTTTAGAATTTTAAAGATCAAATAATTTTTTAAAAACTTTTTAAACTATTACCCTTATCTTAACTATTTGAGTTAAAAGTAAACCTTTACTTTTTATTGCTATAAGAAAGTAACTAATTCAACTTATCAAATTTGCTAATGACTACTTTACTACTGGAAAAGGAACTTACATATTTAATTGTGTCTATTAAATTGAAAGTATATTCCTCATTTAGTATTTTATGATAATAAATTATTTATTTGTTAATTTGTTAATTTCAATGAATATGAAAGCAAACATGCGATGTGATGTTTTAAAACATGAGATTTCAAACAAAGTACTTGGTATAAAATTATGAAATTATTATATGAAAGTGAATAGTTTATATTTTAGTAAACTTTGTCGTTAATTATAACAATCATAACTCTAACTCTTATGGTAAAAATTCTCTTCCTTGCTAGTTCTCATAAGTCTTGTGTTGGACCCCGTTTTCAGAGCCCAACGGACTGAGACATAAACCTTGAACATAATCTCACCTTTGACCTCTCTTGGCCCGAATGCCATAACTCTTAACCTAGATGTCGGATTGAGTTCATTTTTATGCCCTTAGAAAGAAAACA
>JAOQMQ010000195.1:20943096-20982859 GCA_027563845.1 Erythroxylum subrotundum | reverse complement strand
CAAATTTCGTTACTTTGTTTTGTTTTAAATTTGTAACTCCTTTACCGTTAAGATTTCTCGTGGGAACGATATCCACTTACAACTACTACATTAAATTGTATTAATGGAAGTGGTTTCTTTTGAATTTGGTTGCAAGCAGCAGCAGTACCAGATCAGGTCATTTAACTTATGTTATGTTATCTATAATGATACACAACCATTAGTTTACCGCATATGAATAGGATTAACAATAATTATGCATTACAATCTTGATTCCGCCAATGAATCCATACATGAATAATCTAGCAGGCCTATCTAAATTGTTCATACATAAATCCAAAACTTTAAACAGAGAATAACATAGTAAATTCCAAAAGAGAGTTAAGAACAACATCATTAAGATTGATCAATGCCCAAGCATATTAACCAACTTTAATTTCCCCTTTAAACTAGAAAGAAGAAGATTAGTTGCTTATAGCTCTTAAAAGGGAAAGGAATTTACCTCCTTTTGTGTCTCTAATCTATACATACCCTATTTGGCCTCCTAATTGTCCTTTTATATTGCAAAATTAGGGTTGTATTATTATACATTGTTAGGTACATGGGCGTGTAGGTGACAATATATGTCAATTTGTCAGAAATCACAAAGTTACATGTTAACAGTTAGATATACAGTCAAGATATATGTCTGTGTATCTCACTTACACGGCCATATAAGTCTTCAAATGAGCTTGTAGGTCACAAGGATGGTTGAAATAGTGTCTTCAAGTTTGTACACTTTTTTAGTGAGTTACATGTTCCTATACATGACCTTGTAAGTAATAGTGTCTCCAATTATTCCATTCTTTGTCATGTTTTCACCCACTTATCTCTTTTTTATACGAAGCCAAGTAAGATCGAACATCAATAAAACGATACCAAGGATGTGAAGTTAGCTCATTTTGGTTCTCATTCCTCTAACTTGTACCTAGACTAAAATATGAACTAAAATAAGTATTTTTAGTGCAACACAACATTAATCACTAAGTATTAGGGAATAAGTAAATAATAAATCAAGCACTTTTCATTTATTAACAAGCACATGGTTAAGATCCCTTCTTTACATAGATTTGAGAGTTTTAATAACTTTCACTCTAAACACTTTGAAAGAATTGAGTGAATCTTTTGTGGTGTTTTCTTACAGGAGTTTATTCTACAATAGTTTGATTATAATTATACTCTAGTTTTATTTTTTGTCCATGGAGATTCGAAGTGTGGATAAATATGTTGAAATGAAGGAGGGTAGACATTTTGAAGGACTGATAAATTTAAATTATCAATTGCTTGAGGACAAGCAAATGCCTGGGTGTGAGGAAGTTTGATAAGTGCTTAATGAGTGATATTTTTAGCTTTATTTTTAAGGATTTTTATTGTTTTTGGTATTTAATTTGTTTATATTTTATTTTCATGTCATAATTCACTTATTTAGATCAAAAGGAACAAATCTAGATAAGTTTGGAGCGATTTGAAGCTATTTTAATCAAGTTATGAAGTTGTAGAGCCAAACACAGTTTGAAATACAACCATATTGGTGGTTGTGTTCTCTATTGTTTCTGAATTTCAAGTTTATATGGTCCTATTGAAGAGCTTGAGGCATGTTGATTGATTCTATGTATTACACACCCATGTTTAAGAGATACACATCCATATTATATGTTAATGAGCCCGTGTTCACATTTTTTGCTCATGTTTAGGTATGTGTTTGCTGCGAATTCGAGGATCTCACGATTATTAAGTACATGGCTTGGTACACAATAGGATACTTGCCCATGTTCCACTAAAAAACCTAAATTTTGAACTATAAAAGGCATAACTGAAGGGTTGAGTGAGGAATAAGTTTTGGAGGCATAACTAGGCGACCTAGAGTGGCAGAGAAAACAAAGGACAACTAAAAAGACACTTTTTCATCAATCTGAAGTAGATTTTGTGAAGATTAAAAGGAATTTCATCATATTTCTTTTAATTTTCTATTTTTCCTGTAATTTTGGTGTTATGTGTTCTATGGTTAGAAACTAAACTTCTATGTACCTAGATACAATGAACCATATGATGGATTTTGTAGTTGGATTTCATTTAATTCAATTTATTCTTCAATTTTGTTGAGATTCAAAGTCTTTACTTTTCTTGAATCAGTATGTAGCAGCATGTTGATTCATATGTGGCGGTTTGCTGAAAGAGTTGCATGCATCGTAGAAATAGAATACCATACATCTTCCAAATTAAAGTCAAATATAATTAAGAAATTCATAAATTGATTAATGTGATTCTAAAAGTTTTATTAGAAAAAAGATTTTAATTAATCAACTTAGAATTAATTGTTAATAATCTTAAGAAATATATTAATATAATTAAAAAATTCTCATGATCCAATGAACTTTAAATTAAATTGATATATAAAATCTTATTTGGATGACAAAAATTATATGTATTCGCTTTTTAAATACTGTTGTTATTACGGGTTGCTTTTTAATTATATTTTATTCTAATTAGTTAATTGTATTGATTTATTTTAATTCATTACTTTAAATTTAAATTTAATCAATCACTTTGATCATAATTTACTGATTAAATAATAAAAATGATTAATACTAATAGTCATAATCTCTAGGAAATTAATACTTAATACTCCATAACTTATACCATAGGAGCGATAGTTACAGTTGCCTAAAAAATCTACGGGATAAGAGATCTAGGTATAGACATGAGGCCTCACTTGTTAATGAGAACATCGATAACTTGTCTGTCGAAGTGAACATCCTTGGGAACTTAACGGTACATCTTGCTTTCAACACAAGCTTCTAAAACGAAAAATCTGAATTTTTAAGGTGCTGCTTGAATTAGAACCACTATAATAAAGTACTCTCTGAAGTTAATCCTAATTGGGAGAATTGGCTTAAGACAATGAGGAAATGATTATGCTCAGTATTGTGCCACAAGTAAGAGAAACAGCAAATCGTAACCAGCGTGCAAGAATGGGTTTCAAAATTTGGTGAACGTTTTTAAACGAAACAAATAGTTACATCTAGTAATGCATCTGGGATGGCAAAGACGCATACTTCAAATGTTAAGACTAACAACAAATACTTACATCTAGTAATGCATCTGGGATGGCAAAGACGCATACTTCAAATGTTAAGACTAACTCAAGTAAATATCCATACTACCGGAAATGGCAACGCATCCAACAGTAAACGTATTAAGATGCAAGGAAACAATACCCAGTATAACAAAGCCATCCAATTTTGACTACAATGATTATTTTCAACTGTTCCATATTCAAAATGGAAGCACATGAAACTAAAAACTATGCAGGTAAAACCACAGTTACTCTCATCCAGATTATGGTTCTCCACCAAGCTCCACCCGCAGGTTGTCATATGGATAAACTTTTGGTGTCTGGTCAACAAGAATGAGAAGATATTAAGGTGTTATAAGTCAAAATGCACAAAACATTAGACATTAACAAAGAAATAAAACTTGCAGGAATCTAACTCCAGTAAGAGGCAAAGGAAAAAAAATCCCTTATTTGACAAAGATATAAAGCAACACAAACAGTTGAACATATAACCATCTGCAAATATATTGGGAGAGATAGAAAGAAAAAAGAAAGGCAAGAGTTCATCCAGCCAATTATTTTGTCAATAGTATATGTCTGGGCTTTTTCCAAGGCATGGAAAGTCTGAGAAATCACTAAGTTACCACAAATGAAACAATAACGGAGCTACCAACAACATATGGAAGAAAAAGATTGAACGCAGAGAAGAGCAAAGATATCATATTACTAAATACACTTTGTATTTTATCATTAAGACAACCGAAAATCTTTCTACAAGAGGAATTTCCTTGGTTATGCTGTTTAGAGAGTAAATATATCAAATTATTAGCTAGAATCACAAAACATAAAATTTGACAATTGGAGTTTTATGTTCGGGATTTCAGCTTAGGTCGCTCAAATTTCAAGTTTGGCATACTTGAAATTTTAGAGTTCGATATGGCTGGAATTTTAGATTTGATATGGCTAGAATTTTAGGATTATGGTTACTGAAAATTTAGGCTAGAATTGCTAGACGTTTAGTGAGGTAAAAAAGCAGTAGAGAGTAGAGAACTAGGAATCACTCCTAGAGTCCAAGTGTTACTCTCAGAAGAAATCATCACATGTTTTTAATTGAAAACTCAAGTTTAGAGAAAAAATTCAGGATGTATTATTGAAGGGTTTGAGTATACACATATATAGAAAAGTTCTACAAACCCTTATCCTAGTAGTCAAGGTGTTACGATCCCAAGAATTAGAACGAGTTTGAATCGGGCTTGTTCTAACGAACCCACTCTTGCCTCGATTCTTCCCAATGTTTGGAACTCAAGGGAGTTGCCCACCAAGAAAGTGTTTTGATAATTGTCTGATATCTTTATTCATGAAAATAGCTGGCTTCTTATAACGAAGCTTACAGACTCAATT
This sequence comes from Erythroxylum subrotundum, assembly GCA_027563845.1. Classification (NCBI taxonomy): domain Eukaryota; kingdom Viridiplantae; phylum Streptophyta; class Magnoliopsida; order Malpighiales; family Erythroxylaceae; genus Erythroxylum; species Erythroxylum subrotundum. The sequence goes on along the minus strand of JAOQMQ010000195.1, from coordinate 20,978,385 downwards.
TAGTATACTTGCCAAAATAAACTTCTAAGAAATAAAGACTATCCAAATTGATTTGAGAATAACATAAATCACGCAAAGATAATTGACTAAATCTTTTTTCAAATAAACTAGCCATATTCAGCTCACTCAATCCCCCTTGTTACGCCTCTGTTAACTCTTTCCAATAAAAGAATCCATAACATTACCCTCCCCTTCAAAAAAGAGCTTGTCCGCAAGCTCGAAAGTCAGATAAGAGTTGTGGAATTCATCGAGTGGTTCCCAAGTAGGGTCACATTCTGCTAGACACGCTAGACCAGACCACTGAACCAACACTTCCCACGAACCACGATTGAGGCAAGCTTGAACAACAGCGGAAGGAACCGGAGAGGTCTGACCGTCAATGATTAGTGGTAATGGCATCACTGAAGAAGGCTGATCACCATTAAAAGGCTTGAGAAGGGAAACATGGAACACATTATGCATTTTGCAATTTTCTGGCAAGGCTAATTCATAAGCCACACTCCCAATTCGACGAACAACCGAAAAGGGCCCATAAAACTTTGCTGCCAATTTGTGTCGCACAGCTCATGGTAAAGATTTTTGTCGATGCAGATGGAGGCGGAGCCACACAAAGGTGCCTGGAGAGAACTCAACATCTCGATGGCCTTTATCATAAATAGTCTTCATGCGATGCTGAGCTTGTACCAACTTCAACCGAATATCACTCAAAGTCTCATCTCTAGCAACATATGCTTGATCGACGGCTTCGACATTGGAGGATCCAAACTCATAAGACAAAAGATGGGGTGATTCTCTCCCATACACCACTCGGAAGGGAGATGTTTGCAAGGCTGTATGGAACGAAGTATTGTCACAATATTCAGCCCACGGAATCCATGCAACCCACTTCTTAGGCCGAGTACCCACAAAGCATCGTAAATACATCTCAATTGTTCGGTTGACTACTTCTGTTTGGCCATCGGTTTGAGGGTGAAAAGCCGAGGAAAAAGCCAAATTGGTTCCGTGTAAACGAAATAATTCTTTCCAGAATTTACTAGTAAAAACCACAACACGATCACTAACAATGGATTCCCCCAAACCATGAAGACGAACAATATTGGAAAAAAAAATACCTCGGCCACACTTGTTGCAGAATACGGATGAGACATCGGAATAAAATGAGCGTATTTGGAGAAGCAGTCGACCACCATGAACAAAACAGATTTACCGCAAGAGGTAGGTAAACCATCGATGAAATCCATGGATACATCAGCCCATACTTGTGTCGGCAATTGCAAGGGTTGAAGTAAACCAGCCGGGTTAAGATGTTCTATCTTATGTTGATGGCAAATAGTACAGGCTGCTATATAATCTCGAATCATTGTCTTCATGCCTTTCTAGTAAAAATCGTGGCGAAGACGTTGCAAAGTCTTTTGAATGCCTTCATGTGTAGCATCATGAAACCCGGATAAAACTTTGGAAATTAATGGCAAAGTGGGCAAGAGATATACACGATCATCGAATAAAATCAGCCCCTCTTTTGTTGACCATCTCGAACCAGCCTCTCCACTCTCGACTTTCTTGAGAAGTGCACCCAAGGTCTCGGTCCCTTTTATTTCATTCTGCACTTCCTCAAATAAGAATGATCGTGGGCTGCTGATGGCATACAAAGATGCTGCTGGTTCATCACGACGAGACAAAGCATCAGCCGCTTTATTGGTGCTCCCCGTTTTATACTCAACTCGAAAGTCGAAACCCAAAAGTTTGCTCATCCAATGTTGTTGGGGAGAAAGTTGAGAGGCGCTGCTCAATAAGATACTTTAGGCTATAGTAATCCGTCCGAATTAGAAAATGACAACCCCAAACATATGTTCTCCAATGCTGGACTGCTTTGGCTAAGCCGATCAACTTGCGCTCATAAGTTGGAAGTTTCAAATGATTGTCGGACATTCTTCAGCTGAAAAAAGCTATGGGGTGCCCCTGTTGATGAAGTACCGCTCCAATGCCATATCCCTAAGCATCACATTCGATGACGAATTCATCATCGAAATTGGGAAAAGCTAGGACCGGAGCATCCACGAGTGCTTCTTTAAGAGCAGCGAATGCCGCAAGGGCTGTCTCACTCCACTGAAAGCTATTGCGACGCAACATTTGAGTTAAGGGAGCAGCAATCGTGCTGTAGTCTTTAATAAATTTTCTATAATACCCGGCCAACCCCAGAAATCCTCTCAAAGCCGAAACAGATTGTGGTTGTGGCCAATCGACAACGGCTTGTATCTTACCTGCATCCACTGTAACACCTATACCGGAAACAATATGTCCCAAATATGCCACTTGGGTTTCTCCAAAAGAACATTTAGACATCTTGAGAAATAATCGATGGGCACGAAGTAAGTCAAAAACAATGCGGATATGATGTAAATGCTCTAGCCAAGAGGTACTATAAATGAGTATATCATCAAAAAATACCAATACGAAGTGACGCAAGTGCTTTCGGAATACCTCATTCATCAAAGCCTGAAAAGTTGATGGGGCATTTGTCAAGCCAAAGGGCATCACAAGGAACTCAAAGTGACCGTGATGAGTCCGAAAGGCAGTTTTGTCAATGTCCTTCGAATCCATCCGAACCTGATGATATCCAGGCCTGAGGTCCAACTTCGTAAAAAATTTAGATCCGTGCAATTCGTACAATAATTCATCAACCACCGGCAACAAGAACTTATCTTTAACAGTTTTCTCATTAAGCTCTCGATAGTCCACACAGGATCGCCAAGTGTTGTCATGCTTTTTAACTAGTAAAACCGGAGACGAGAAAGTCGACTTACTAGGTCGAATAATACCTTTTTGCAACATTAATTCAAATTGTCGTTCTATCTCTGCCTTTTGCATATGAGGGTAGCGATATGGTCGGACCACTACAGGTTGAGCTCCGGTAGTCAGTGTAATGCGGTGATCACAATGTCGGATAGGTGGCAGCCCCGAAGGTTCATTAAACAAGTCGCCAAATTCATCCAAGAGCAAATCGAGGGGTTGTTTTGATTCGACCGCACTGACGGTATTTAATCGGACTTCATGAGGACTTGGCTGTCCGTGCAATGTAACTGATGCTTGCCCAATTTTGAAGCTCATGGTGAGTGCATTATAATCACAAGTGACAGGCCCAAGTGAATATAGCCACTTGATGCCTAAAACGAAGTCAAATCCATCCAACGGAATAACAAAGAAATCCGTAACAAACGAAATGGCATCAACCGTAAAGGTTACCTTTGGACATAGCCCTATACTCTCCACTTTTTCTCCGTTTGCTACTGTCACTCTCAGTCTGTTTCTGTGGTGAACTTTAATCCCAAGCCGAATTGCCGCAAGTTCACTAATAAAGTTGTGCGTACTTCCCGAGTCTACCAGCCCCAAAACAGCATTTCCCATAATTGCTGCCTTCAGCTACATTGTATTGGTGCCGTGAGTACCTGAGAGTGCATGGATTGAGATCTGAGGTGTTGGATCTTCCATTGTTTCAACCGTTGGACTTAGTGGTTCTTCTTCCTCTTCCTCTACATCCACGTTCAAGCTAAATAATTTTTACACAGGTGGCCAATCTCATAAGCTTCATCACAATTAAAACACAGCCCTTTGGATCGTCTCCCGGCCATCTCCGCAGGTGAGAGCCGTTTCCACAGCACCGAATTAGCCCTGCTAGCCGTCGATCCTCTAGCTTGAGTTGTGATACCCGTTGGCGCCATTTTAGGTGAATTATAACCTTTTGTCGTGGCAGCTCCTTGCCCTGTCCATGTTGATTTTCGCCTCGCAAGTGTTTGCGTAATTTGCAATTTCTTTTCAAATGCCCTGGCCATATTCATCGCTTCATCTAGATTAGTGGGTTTTTGCATCTCCAAGTCGATTCGTATTTCCAGAGACAAACCTGCGATAAAAAAATTTGCATATAATTTCTCCTCAACATCCGTTGCCCTTGCTAATAGTTCTTGGAACTTTCGCTAGTACTCCTCTACCGACCCCCTTTGTTTCAGGTCCACCAAGTCCCCGAGAGGGTTGTCACGGATAAGAGGTCCGAATCTAACTGTGCACACCTTTTTCAAATTTTCCCAAGTCGATACCTTCCCCTTCTTTGCTATTAAACAGTACCAAATTTGAGCCTCACCATTCATGTGGTAGGTTGCCAAGCCAACCTTTTCCTCCTCCGCAGTCCTTTGATTGTCAAAAAATTGCTCACACCGGTCAAGCCACCCCGCCGGATCTTCAAACCCATTAAAGGTCGAAAAATCTAACTTGGTGTAGCGAGGAACCATACCTGACCTCCTTGAATTTTCAGTTCGGGTCTGATGGGGGTCTGAACGGCTAGCTTCATGTTCGGTGCTTTCACCACTGGCCTCTTTCTCGTTTCCTTTACTCAATGTTGTCCCGAACATCGTCTGGAATTGCTTCATCATTATCTCAAACTACTCTTTCATCGTCTTTTCTAATGACTTTTCCAAAACAGCAAATTTAGCATCTATTTCTTCTTTCATATCCTCCATGGTCTCTGGCTCTGAAACCAAATTGTTACGATCCCAGGAATTAGAACGAGTTTGAATCGGGCTTGTTCTAACGAACCCGCTCTTGCCTCGATTCTTCCCAATGTTTGGAACTCAAGGGAGTTGCCTACCAAGAAAGTGTTTTGATAATTGTCTGATATCTTTATTCATGAAAATAGCTGGCTTCTTATAACGAAGCTTACAGACTCAATTTAGAATACTTGCCAAAATAAACTTCTAAGAAATAAAGACTCTATCCAAATTGATTTGAGAATAACATAAATCACGCAAAGATAATTAACTAAATCTTTTTTCAAATAAACTAGCCATATTCAGCTCACTCAATCCCCCTCGTTACGCCTCTGATAACTCTTTCCAATAAAAGAATCCATAACACAAGGATTCCTAACTAAAATATCCAAAATAAAATTAAATCCTACTCTAATAAGATTATTTAGTATTAAATAAGTTTTTAAGTCCTAAATAACTAAGATAATATATTTAACTGACTAATACTTTCCCTGAATTGTCTGGAGTTGTCCTCAACATAGACTGTGATAAACACTGATCATACAAGTTTAGATTTAACTTTTGAAATTCATATTCTAAAATCCTAATGCCGTTAGAAATTAATGTTCTTTTCCATTTGACAAGAAACTGCTCATACCCACCAACATAAAAAAAGAACCATAACCTTTTATAAATTTAGGAATTCCCAAGACAAAATCCATATTTATGAACCACCATGATTCATGAGGCAAGGGCAACAATTTGTATAGTCCAAAAATTGACTTCTTTCCTTTAGTTAATTGACATGTTCAATATTAAAGTATGACCTTAAACACATCCATTTTTAAAGAGAGCCAATAAAAGTGATCTTCAACCATTGCTATGATTTTATCTCCCCCAAAGTGACATACTGCCCCTCTTCCATAAGATCACAAAGGGAAGTGACTATTGACTTCTTCTAAAAAAGTTGCCATTGTAGATCACAAAGGGAAGTGACTATTGACTTCTTCTAAAAAAGTTGCTAGTGTAGATCACAAAAAGGAAGTGACTATCTCTTTATCCTACTGCAATTTTTTGAATAAATCGTCCCAAAATCTCGATCTAAAGCATATTTTCCTTTTAGTTTTCCTACCCCACTACTTTTATTGCCAAATTGTTAAGCAAATAGCTCTTTCTACTCGATGCATCCACTATCTTATCCTCAATTCTTGCTCAGTGATTAATAAAAAAATTGCTCCAAAATTTCACTCCATAAGGTGTGCCTTTTGTTCAAATTCTTCTGTTGCCCATTATGGCACTAAAATTATAATTGCCTATAGAATGTTTCTAAGACTTGAAACTTCCATGTCTCACACATTCTTTGGAATATGACAATCAAAGATAGCCTTAATCTTCTCGGGATCGATCTCCACTACTCAATAGGATACAACAAAACCCAAAAAATACACCACTTGGTTGCATAAAAGAACACTTTATTAAGTTGATATAAAATTTCTCTTGCCTCAAAACTCTCGAGACTTATTGAAGATGTAATAGGTGGTCTTTTGTAGTCTTTTGTATATTAATATATCATCAAAATATATCACCAAAAAATGCCCATAAATGGTCAACAAATTCAGTTCATCACTCTTATAAAAGTGTTAGGTTTATTTGTGAGTCTAAATGGCATCACCAACTATCCTAAATCCCCTTTTTAGTCTTGAAATTTGTATTCCATACCCACTTGTATTTCTATCTTGGTAAAGATAATAGTTCCAATCATCATGTCTGATATGTCATCAAGGAGAGGGATTGAAAACTTATACCTTAATTGTGATTTTGTTTATTACCGACAATCAATGTACATTCACCAACTTCCATCTTTTTTAGGGGTAAATAATGTTGGAATTGGACAAATTTTCTTGAAGAAATCCTTTTTTCAGCAACTAATCTACTTGTTCAACTTTTCATTCTTAATAGGATTCAAGCAATAGGCTAAAAGATTTGGTAGAGCAGATATAGGTACCAAGTTAATAGCATGTTGAATATCTAGTAAAGGAGGTAATTCACCTAGTAAATCATTAAGTATGATGTCTAAAAACTCAGTTAATAGTTCACCAACTTATTTTGGCAATACAAGGGGTACGTTGGGTGTTGTTTTTGTTACTTCCATCACTATCGTTGCAAACACAATTCCCTTCTCCTTGCTAACAGCTTCAAACTCTCTCCGTAAGGATATAAAATGGCTTTTTCTTGGCTTATGGCTGTCTTGTTACTTTCTCTTTTTCTTTTTACCTTGTCCTCCACCTTTATATGCTTCAAACTTTTCTTCTTCCCATTAAACATAAAATGATAGGTATTAGCTTTTCCAAAATGCTACACATCACAATCATAATGTCACAGTCAACCAAGTAAAACGTGAGATACTTTTATATGAATGACATCACACCAAATAGAAACTTCTTATATTCCTAATTTGGAAGACACCAAACACCTTTGAGCTACTAGTATAGGGTTATCATCCACGACGTGGATGTTTTTCTAAAAGCAAATTCAATCGCTTCACCGTGCTCTCCGATACCGCATTCATACTATTTCCTCTATCAATGATAAGCTAACATATTATATATCCACGTTTAACTTGAGTAAAGAAAATAGTAATACGAAGCCATTCTTATTGTTCTTTTGCCTTAGAGTCGTAGGTATGCAACTCTCATTACATCATACACACTTCTTTTCATTATTGCCTCCTTTTGTCCCAATCTCAACTACTGCTTTGCCTTTAGATTTATCTTCATAAGTGTTTCCTGTCACTCTTCATCGTTGAGTATTCTTCTATACGCCTTTCCACGTCATAATCCCACCGCAAAACCAAAGCTCTAATAACAAATTGATGTAGGACGAGTGAAAAATATATCAAATTTACTAGAACTTACAAAACTTATAAACTCTGGCTGTGAAATTTGAGTCTTAGGTTTGTTATTTCAACTTAAGTTGTTGGAATTTCAGGAATTGTATAGTTAGGTCTTGAAATGGTTAGAATTTTAGGATTTTATTTGCTAGAACTTTAGGCTAGAATTGCCATAATTTTATTGAGATAAACAAGCAATAGAGGGTATGACACTAAGAATCACTCCTACATTACAAGAATTACTCTTAGAAAAAACAAAACACTTTCTAATTAAAAGCTCAAGTTTATAGAAGTATTCTTAAAAGACTGAGCACACTCATATATATAGAAAAGTTTAAGAATCCTTATTCTAAAAGTAAAGGATTCTTAACTAAAATATCCAAAATAAAATTGAATCATACCCTAATAAAAATTCTTTATTCTTAAATAAGTTTTAAGCCCTAAGCAACTAGGATAACATATCTAACTTACTACTACTTCCTATATAACAAACAAACCTAGCATAAACTAAATTTCCCCTTGCTGTCTTCGTTGTTACTTCAACTCACACTCTTTATCCTGCCAAATTACAACTTGTGGTTGACTGATTTGCCCTCATTTACTTCTTTTATAAACTCTAAACTCTTTTGCATCACTACTTGGCTATTTTTTGGTACGCCGCTATAGCTTTGAAAAAAATTTCCTAATATTGGCAAGCCTCTAAAAAAGAAAAATGCACTATATCAAGAAATTGTTCAAATTATATCATCCAAGATTGATGCTCCAATACCAATTTCTCCTCACACGTACTTTGTGCTTCGGTGTTGTTTATGTCAAAGAAAATGAAGTTCTAGGCAACCCCTAAAGTTATCAAGTGTTTCACAAAGACCGAGTGTTGTAGTACCTCTAAGTAAAAAGCTTCTTTCTTCAACTTCTATAGCTCTTCTTGTTACTTCCATCAACTTAGACTTGTCATTGACTAGGGAATTATCAATTGGTATCAAAAGAGGAATCTATGCATCTAATATGTCAACTTAGTCCACATCAAGGTTTTTTATTGAAAAGGCTTCTGAACTTAGCATGCCAATAACTAAGAAAAATAGAAAGAGAAACATTTTTAATGGGGAATAATGAAAGAAATTCAAGAAAGATTTACTGCCACTATACTAGATATTTCATGATAAAGGGTCTATATCTATTAGTTCTTACCTAATAATCATCACAGTCAACGATATATAGTCTTCCTTTTAAGTGAATACAAATGTAGAGAGCTGATGATAGAATTTAACAGTATAAATTACAAAAAAATAATCAAACAGACGATATAAGGTTCTTTAAGAAACCAAGAAAGTTGTTAACACAGGATATAAATCTCTAATTAGGTATCTTAACATTCAAATGCAGAACCCAATGAAGAAATACATTGCAATAATACCACCAATAATCAACCCAATAGGCATAAATCATTATAGAAACTCAAGAGGAAGTTCATGGACCAGTCACAACTAATTAAATTTCCTAAACATAATGAAGCCATTATTTAAGCACATAACAGAAGGTAAAAAGCAGTGACTCACAAATGGTACTTTAGAAGCTTTATCATTCCACACAGCTAACAATCCCAAAGAAGCGAAGAATCCCAAGCCTCCGCACAACCATGCTAATGCCTCATACTGTAATTTTACTATTACGTTCTGTTGTAATCATAAAACGGAGTAGCCGAGGTTTCAAAAAAAAAAAAAGAAAAAAAGAAGAATCACCTTTCCAACAGTATCGGCGATGCGATCGATACATGGCTCCGGAAAAGGCGTGCCGTTGTCCCAAACCAGCTCATCATTTACAGGAAGCTACATAAAAAAATTTCTAAAACCGTTTATTTTCAGAAAATGGAAACAGATACAGATCATAGGGTTTTATGTTTGTCAATATATATACTGACGGGTTTGTCGGGGACAATGTGTTTGCCGACGGGAAGGCCCATGCCGGAGCGAATGCGAAGGGAAGAGGCGATGGAGCGGTCCACAACGCAGTTACCTCCGAGGATCCGTGACGCCACGTTGCTCAATCTTCCTGCCATTGATTGATCTCTGGACTTCTGTCTCTCACTTTCGCTGTACGTGTATGTGTGATTGACTGCAACCAGACCAGCGACGAATTCCCCGGAAATTGAAACCCAAACTAATTTGGGCCTAGTTACCTCTATAGCCTGTCTTGCCTTCTATTTTCCTGCTTCTGATTACCTAGTTTTTTCAGCCCACCATTGCCTGACCATTAATCGTAAACTAATATATCTTATGACGCATTAACATCTCAAACATCTCTCAATTTTATAATTATAGTTAAAATTTTAAAAATAATTATTAAATATTTCAATTTTCAAGTTTTTTAATAAAAATTCTAAGATGACGTTTGGTTCAAATTGAGTAATGGTAATAAAAATAAGAATGAATATAGCGAGAAATAAAAATTGATATAATCATTATAATTATGATGGTTGGTTAGAACGAATGAATGATTACCATTACTATTGATAGTGGTTGGTTTGTTAAAAATATTGAAAAATAAAAGTTTGTTAATTTTTTGTTTTTCATCATATTTTAATATATTTTAATTAGTTATATTTAATTGCTAAAAATGAGAAAACATAATTAATTAATTATATTGTAATATTATTTTAATTAATTATATTGTAATTAATTAAATAATTATATTTTAATTAAATAATTGTATTTAATTAATTAATTGTATTTAATTATAAAAAAATTTTAAAAAAGATGAAGGGAGTGCCACTCAAGAATAATTAACATTTATCTCATGCTTGAGAGATATGAAGCAATACCTGAAAGTTAGATATCATAATACTGTCCCTATAAGAAGATATTGTCCTTGCAGGCACGAATGTAAAATATGTCCTTAGCAGTTTCATATTTTTTAAACTCACACATTATATCATTATCCATGCTACTCAACATGTAAAATAACCCAATGAGATCTTCTTTCTCCATATTTCATAAGCATTATGGTTCCTTTTATGTTAGGCTATGTTGCCTTCCTCAATAACGTTCATATCTATGTTTAATGGTTCAAAGCCTCTTACTCTTCTAGTGTATATTTGTTGGGCACCCCACCCTCGCAAGACACGTGTCTGACGTCCTACGTGACATCTAGACACGCATCCCACAAGAGTAACATGCTCACACCAGTCAGTCACCAAAAATCACAAATTGACTTCTTCAGAACAATTGTAGCTCTATGTCTCTAGTTTATTTTGAAACAAGAACCATCTCATTTGGAACTCTATATAGATACAGATATGATTAAAAAGCCAAAATATGTTCATAACCAGGTCATGTTCTTCCAACCGATTCCCTCACTTTCTTTCCATCAATCTTTTTCAAATCAACACCAAAGGCTACAAATTTTTATGGAGAGATATAAAAGTGTGTTAGGAATCTATTGGTTCAAGAATCACTTCATTTGAAGGTCAGATGATGAATTTGTGGCCAAAAGAATCAAACATGATTATGTCCTCAATCATATTGTACTTATTTCGGGACGATTAATATAACTTTCACTAGAGTTATCGTATTGAGGTCTTTTTAGTAAGGTTTTGAAAAGAACTTCTAAATCTACAACTTTCGTGAAGACCCCAAAGAAAGATTTTACCATTTAGAGGGTCAAAAACGCAAATTTCTGAAAGTGTACAGTGTGTCTGGAGCATTTTCCAGACCTGTGAAAGTCCGTTTAATGGACATACATGGGGTCTGGAGCGTTTTTCAGACCCGTGAAGGTCCGCTTAACGGACATGGACGAGGCTGGGGACATTTCCAGACACGAGAAGGTCCGTTTAGCGGACCTAAAGTCCGTCTAACGGACATAAGTGAGACAAAACTCCCTCCAAAGCATCTCCAATGGTTCCTACATCCATTCTAACATCACTTTCACTCATATTCTTTCCAAATTCAACTCTTCTAGTGTGATATCACTTCATATCAATTCAACTACCAACTTTGTTTCATTAAATTGTCTAATCTTTACTTATTTGATATATACATTCTATGCAGCATCACTAACTTATAATGATCATATCTCTCAACTCCGATATCCAAAAATTTCATACTCTATATCGTTGGAAAGCTAGAAAGATAAGCTACAACTTCCAAGAAGACAACTTTGTCCAATTTGGCCTAGATTAATATAGTTTTTCCCTTGAAGTCAGAACACATGTCTAACCTCTATGAAATGCTTGAGAATACAATGCGAAAAATTGGAAAGTCACGAGGAAATCACAATTATATTTTATTAATATCAAAAGATAAGAGTCTTACAAAGCTCTAATGGGCATTTTAAGCCACAATACATCATAATCCAAAAATACAAAGTTTTCATAAACTAGAATTGTTCAAAATGCGACTAAAGCCTTGTTTTACTAAAACTAACTTAAAATACAAAATAAGCAGAATTCGGAGGAATGCCTTTATGCTCGATCACTCGATCTCTTGCTTATTACCTAAAGATGGGGAGGAACAGGGGGTGAGCTTGAAAGCTCACGGGTAACAGTTTTATATCGGTAACAAGCAAAAACTATTGAAATATTTATTTCCATTGTAAGAATTCACATTGAATCATAAAGCACATATTTTCCAAATTCTCATTTATCAAACAATTCATAAGCAACATAAATCATGCATTCATCAAACTTGTCAACACATGTAAACACATAAACACATCATAATGATTTGGGTAGATCCATGAACAGAACGTACTAACATAATTCTATAAAATGGTCTTGTGTAACTGTGAACAGAATGTACTATCGCAATCCCACATAATGGTTTTACGTAGCCGTGAACTTAGGGGACTCCGTGAAGGAGCTCCATGCCACTAGCGGGCAGGCGAGAGAAGCCTTTAGTCGAAGTGCACTTGACATAATAGAATGGACAAAACCAAACCCACATATTCATGCATTTCACAACTTGTAAACATGTTGCCCAAAATGTCACTTTTTCAAAATTTATTTTCATAAACATAAAGTCTTTTCAAAGAAAATGTTTTCCATATCAGTTCATAATTCATCCAAAAAATTCATATACAAAACATGTGGCACATTCTCAAAGCATTTAAAGAACAGTAAATGCACATTTATAAAGTAGTTGAAAATCATTTAATTCCATTTATTTGAAAGAAACATTAATGGCTTATTAACTCAATTATAAAAATGTAACCCACCTTGAATTCCTTGCTTGAGACTTGTTCAAAGATGCCTCTCCTATTGCTCCTCTTGCCTCTCTTGATTTCCTTTAACAATAACAAAATCTCAATTCAATAGGAATTCTAATTTGCGAACCTTAAGAAAATACATTCAGTAAATTTATCCTAGAATACTTAAAACTCATGCATTTTCTAAACTCTATGGACTAAAACCCTTCTAAAAATCCAAAAGATTCAAAATACACTTACCTTGAATTTTCACTAAATAATGAATTTCTTGGCTCAAAAGAAAACTCTTTTCTTTTTCTACCTTTTTCTCTTATTGAACAACTTCAAAATCTCTCTTGAAAGCTAAGAAAGATCAACCCTAGCTTAGTTTTCTCTTGTTTTCTCTCCTCTCTTTCTTTTTTGTGCTTCTCTCTTCTCTCTTCTTCTCACTCACATTTTCTTCCTTCTTTAAGAACAAGACAACATTTCTTCTACCACTTCTACCCTTAATGAGCATAAAATATCCACTTTGCCCCTTCCCTCATATCTTATAATCCTTATCCTTAAGTGACTTGTCTAAAATCCCTTTATGCTATACACTCTTAACACTTTAATTTAACTAACTCATACAATAAAATCCTACTAACATTGACATACTAATTACTTCAAAAATAATTAATCTATCAAGACCTCAAAATTAATTTAAATCATGCTTATTCATAAAAAAAATTCGGGGGCCAACAATATTGGATTTTCATGCTCCAGATTTCATAACTGTTGACATTTAATTTCTCACATTTATTAAGTTCATCAATAATATTCTTTAATACAGTAGCCATAATTGAAATACAAGTTTCTAAAGGAAGAAAGAAATAGTACACATACACATCTATGTCATGTTTTATAGATATATAAATCATCAAATTTTAATTCCCTACAAAATTAGAAGATTGTAGATGTTCTCAATCATCATTCGTATGAAAATTGAACACTAATTATTATATTCAATAAAATTTTCAAGTAAAAAATCATATAAAATATGTACTGATAAAATGAACAATATCAAGCTTAGCATACATAAATGAATATAATTCATATAGTTTAATACAACTTAGTTCAATACATAATGATCATGATCACTTAATATGAACATCATCTAAATGCAATAAACCCTACGTGGAGATTCAACTAATTCATCTGATCAAGCCTTTGAAGCTCAATATGCAGTTACTCTAATCATTTCATTCAAAAGACCAAACGTAAACTTTTCCTTCTATTCTTATTAGAGCTTACCGAGGAATTGACCCTTAATAGAAAACTTAAGTGAACTAAAATATGAAAAGAAAAACCTATATAGAGAGGTCTTTCTCTTTTCATAGGCCCTTTGAATGATTATTATGTCGTTTTTAGCCTAAATACTTTTGTTTGAAGCATTAGGTCATTTAGTTATTTTATTTATTTATTTCACATTTTTCTTTTTTAATTGATTTTTTATTTTATTTACTTATTTATTTCTTTCTTATCTATCTATTTATTTACTTACTTTTATCTTTATCTTTATCTTTATTTTTATTTTTCATTTATACAGTTATTTATTTACGTATTTGGCTATTATTTTCTTCAAACCATTAAAAAAAAACTTTTTCTTGTGCATCTATTGAAAATAACCTCTTTAATGCTATGGATATAATTGCGTACTTCTTGACCTCCTTGGATCCCTGTCTCAACAAAATTCTTATTGGGACGTTGTTGTTTAGAAGATCAAGCAGTTACAAAGTTCTAATCAATTATCCTCTTTGAACTTATCTTGTAAACATTATCGTTAACTAATTATATTTTTTTATTAGGCAAATCTAAACTTTATAGCATGCTTCATAATTCATTTTCTGGTCATGACAGTGTTGAGAGTAACGCTATCTACTTCACTTCAGCATCTGCAAAAGTCAAACAACCTCTATAATATAGCTCTTTTATTAAATGACTAATAGTAAATAACATGTTATGTTAAGATCTTCTCCATGCAGGAATTGCTTTCGGAATGCTGCAATTTGTAGAAATCTAGGTGTCTATTTCATAATTGGCATTTTCTTGGAAAAAAATTCAAAAATTAGAAGTTGCTTTTAAAACTAAAAAAATCATAAAATAATGATTTTCCTAAAACAACAACGAACTTATGTTCATAGTCTAATGAAATTTATGTAATTTACATAATCTTATTTACAATTCAAATCAAATAATAATTGTAACTATTTTATTTTAATTAAAAACTCATTTCTAATTAGCGTTTAACTAATTAAATTAAAATTTGATTTTGATTCAATTAGAAACTTATTTTTAATTATTATTAAACTAATTACAATAACAATTTAATTTAATTAGAAACTTATTTTTAATAATTATTGAACTTATGAACTTAACAATTTAAATTCAGTTAGAAACTTATTTCTATTTATGATTGAATTATTCAATCTAAATAATTGTAATTTATAGAAACTTATTTCTTCTTTCAAATTCATAATGCGAGTAAATTTAGAAGTTTGTTTCCATGTAAGTCGTCTTATTTAACTAAGCATATTAGCAGACAGATACATATAGCGCTTGTGTGTCTATAAATCCAAATTTATAAACCAAAATCCAGAAAACAAGAGTCTTGGCCCATAGTCTAAAGTATATATGGGAGCTTATTTTATACTAGGCTAAAAGTTGGCCCATAGTCTAAGTAATCTTCATGTTTCTCATCCAAAGTAGCGGCAGATACACATGCCAGGGATCAAACTAAATAGAAAATGGCCTCGTATTATAACGACTCCTTGTTCATACTTTGGTTGAAGTTATCCAGGAATCTAAGAGGTCAATAGATATATCAAAATGTACAAAACTTATATTTTTACCTTCCTCTCCAGCACCTGTTGTTTACATGCTCAGAAGGCCTCATTGTCTTGTCAAGAGCTTCTAGATGCATCTTACGCCAATGCTCGACCAAATTTCTTATGTTCAAACTCTGCACATGTTCTTCATATTCTGTTTCTGTTGTGAGAAATTAAGCTTTGCCCTGGATACCACTGTACCATCCAGGACTATAAGTAATTACTATAGGACGTTATCACTTTCAATGTTGATCCCGTAATAACAGATATAGACTTCCGAGTTCCCAGTTGCTTCTAACATCAAATAAGTGACAAGTCAGATCGCTAGGATATCACAAACACTTGTTTGATGGAAAAAAATGATACTGAATCTACGGGTGATGAACAATTAATGCAACAAAGTTGGGGTATTACTTAGTCACACAGTTATGAATTCGAAGGATGCAGCATATCCTTTCATGGTCCACGCTCTAAAAGGAGGCTAAGGACTGGGTCTTAGTGCACACCAAGGGTATTGTTTTATTAATGAAGAGGATGCCATCAAAAGATTGTCACTCTCCCAAATTCCATTGCGGCTAAAAAGAAGAAAAGGTTACAGAAGACGCGCACAATTCGTTCGTCAGTATTGTCAACCATACAATAAAAGTTGAAATGTTTTTTTTTAATAGTTCAAAAAACGTGGCTTAAAGTCTTCGCATGCCTCTTAAGAGAAGTACCAAGTAGGCGTCCCCAAGTCAAAGTGGTACCTAACTCACTTACCAACGCAAACCATGACGAAAACATGCAGACAATGATCTATAAAAGTACCTATGCTTATGGTCGGTTATATGTGTGTAAATCGTGAGTAATGAAGGAGCTATACATCAAATTTATTTTAATGTTCACGTGGATCTTTTTTCAATTTTGTAAATCTTTTGACATACTCTCAAATATTTGTATTTCACAAATATTTATTACTTAAATTAAATGTTGACTTTTTTGGTTAAAAATTAAAACTCGAACTATTCAAGATTAGATTAGTTATTTAGATGAAGTTGAAGCGCTTTTAGGTTCTATGTTATTTGGAAATACTTTTTCATTTAGTTTAACGGAAATGCTAGAGCTTTGACATGATACCTTCTAATTTTAGAGCCGTAAACATTGGACAGAATCCCTCATTGACTTCAATATTATCTAAAATTGCCTTTTCAACTTGTTTATTTTATATTTTATTAAATGCTATTATTTATTCGTAATTGGCTTTTGCTTGTTTACAAATCAAATATAACCAAAAACTTGTTTTATTGTTATTATTATTATTATTATTATTATTGTTATTATTGTTATTATTATTGTTGTTGTTGTTGTTGTTGTTGTTATTGTTGTTGTTGTTGTTGTATACTAAATATAAATTTTACTTTATAAATTAATTAAGTATATAGATTTATTTTATTTTTATACAATATTTACTAATAAATATTAAAGAATATTACATTATATTAAAAATTAATTTCATTAAAATGTATTTATTTTAACGTATTTGAAATTTAAAATATATTTTATTTTAAAACAAACTTTAAAATTTAAAAATAATAATAAAATTTAAATAAATCAAATAATTAATTATGATAGTCATAATTTTTATTATATCTTATAGTAAATAACCCAAAAAAATATATTAAGTTGATAGTGAATTAGATTATAAATTTTTTTATCAATTTTATAAATTATATAACTACAAGAGACTGTAAGTTTTAAGGCTTGTTATTTTCATTGTGATTTTTAATTTTAATTTTGATTCAATAAAAACATCTTTTTTAATTTCTTTATTTTGATTTTCAAATTAAAAATCACAATGAAAATAAACAAGCCTTAAAACTTACATTCTCTTGTACTTATAAAACCATGTGCTAATTAGCTAAAAAATTGAGTTAGAGAGAGAAGCTCCAACTTCTCTTTAAGGATCTTATATAGTTTATATGCATTTTTCATTGGCTCTCCCTAATAGGATTGCTCTCTTTCTTTGTTTTCCTTGCAGTTGTTTTCCATAATAAGTTGCATAGATCTTCGTATTTCCCTTAAGGATATTCCTTTGAAATTGCAACTTACCATCTAAATAAAGTTCTATCTAAAATGATTGACAAGACTTTACATGAGATATAGACTAATAGTGTACCAAGTTTGTCATACTTAAATATTCGGGGATGTGACCATAATTTATACGAGATATGGGCTGAAATGCAAAATCTTTGATAAGCTTCAAGCTAAGTCAAATAATATTTGAAAGAGATTGTCAGATATAAATTTCACTATCCTCTTAAGTGAAAGGAGTTTATCTTAAGACATAGTATATTTTTAGAAAAATAATTTATTTTAAAAGATAATAGCATAGAAGTTCAAGAACTACAAAGGCATATTCAAATGAAATAAGAACTTTAAGTTTATAGATATGATATATAATTAAGGGTTCAAAAGACATATAGTAAGTGAAGCACTAGTAAGTGAAAAGGGGAAGATGATGCATTACCAATAGATGATGAGGCTACTATTTTTAAGGAAATAATTTCTAAAATTGATTCTTTAAAATGGCATGAACCCGTAAGATCTAAAATGAACTATATATACAATAACTAAAGTATGAACTTTGGTGGATGCACCTGGTGGGATTGTTCATATTAGATATAAGTAGGTTTTTTAGAGGAAAATCTGACATGCATTATAATATAAATACACACAAAGGAAGGCTATCGGCTAAAGGTTAGAAACAAAAACAAAGAGTTGATTTTGATAAAGCTTTTTTGCCAGTAGAAATGCTTAAGTCTATAAGGATCTTATTGTATATAGTTGCATACCATTATTATGAAAGTTAGAAAATGGACGTGAAGACAATATTTCTTAATAAGAATTTGCTATATATATGACATAAAATGAAGGTTTTAAATCTAAGAAGTTTCCTAATCAAGTATATAAGTTGCAAAATTCTATTTATGGACTTAAGCAAGTGTCATAGAGTTAGAACATCAATTTTGATGAGACAATCAAAGAGTTTAACTTTACTAAAAATTTAAATGAATCTTGTGTTTATAAGAATGTTAGTGGGAGTGCAATCATCTTTCTAGTACTATATATAGATGACATATTGTTAATTGAAAAATGACATATTGATGCTTTAATATATAAAGATTTAGTATTCCAAAAACTTCTTTATAGGAGAAGCAACCTATATTTTGGGAATACAGATCTATAAAGGTAGATCAAAGAGTTACTTGGTTTATCCTTTTACATGTACATAGACAAAGTTCTAAAAAGGTTGAGCACATATAATTCTAAGGTTAGATTCTTACTTATATTGCATAAGATTTCTTTATCAAAGAGTATGTGTCTGAAGATATAGAAAGAGAGATAAAATGAATTTTGTTGCTTATGCCTCAACTATTGGATCAATCATATATGTAATGTTATGTATCAGATCAATTGTTTCTTATGCATTAAGTATAACAAGTAGATTTCAAGCCAATTCTAACGATGGTCATTAGATGTCTTTTAAAATATTTTAAAGTACTTCAGAAAAATTAAAGATTTTTATGGTTTGTATGGCTAAGCTAAGAGTTTAGAGGTATTTAGATATAAGTTTATTGTCTGATCATAATAGAGCATATCTGTAGGACCTCGGTCTCTCGGGCCTCGCGTCCACAGGGCCTCGACCTCTCGGGCCTCGTACCCTCACGGTTTTATTTTTTCACAGGACTTCCCAAGAGGTCACCCATCTTGGTACTACTCTGGCCCTAGCACGTTTAACTTCAGAGTTCTGATGGGATCCGGTGTGTTAGGGAATGGAAAACATGTCTGCAAGGGAGAGGTTTCCACACCCTAATAAGGCATGCTTCGTTCTCCTCTCTAACCGATATGAGATGCCTATGGCGCATCCTCCCCCCCTGAGGAGGGCCAGACGTCCTCGCTGGCACATCGCTCAGGTACTATCTCTGATACTAATTGTAGGACCTCGGCCTCTCAGGCCTCACGTCCATAAGGCCTCGGCCTCTTAGGCCTCGCGCCCACCCGCTTGTAGATATTGTCCGCTTTGGGCCTCGGCCTCTAGGGCCTCGCACCCTCACGGTTTTATTTTTCTACAGGACTTCCCAGGAGATTACCCATCCTGGTACTACTCTGGCCCTAGCATGTTTAACTTCAGAGTTCTGATGAGATCCGATGCGTTAGGATATGGAAAACGCGTTTGCAAGGGAGAGGTTTCCACACCCTTATAAGGCATGTTTTGTTCTCCTCTCCAGCCGATATGGGATGCCTATGGCACATCTTAATCGAGCCAAAATTCACACTTATTGAACTTGGCATATAACTGTTCCTCTCTCATTGTCTGAAGAATCAATCTTAGATGTGCCACATGATCTTCTCAACACTTCGAGTACGCCAAAATGTCATCAATAAAGACAACTACAAACTGATCTAAATAAGGTTGGAACACCTTATTCATCAATGCCATAAATGCTGCCGGAGCATTAGTCAAACCAAACGGCATCACCAAAAACTCGAAGTGCCCATATCTGGTTCTAAATGCACTCTTGGGAATATCCGCTTCAGTTATCTTTAGCTGGTAATATCCCGATCTCAAGTCTAACTTTGTGAACACCTGAGCTCCTTATAACTTATCAAACAAATCATCAATCCTCGGCAATGGATATTTATTCTTAACTGTTATCCGATTCAACTGCCGGTAATCAATGCGCAATCTCAGAGTTCCATCCTTCTTCTTTACAAATAAAACCGGAGCTCCCCAAGGTGACACACTAGATTTGATAATATAAACCCCTTATCTAACAATTCATGTAACTGAGTTTTTAATTCCTTCACTTCAACATGTGTCATCCTATATGGAAGAATTGATATAGGAGCGGTACCTGGAACAATGTCAATAGTGAACTCCGTCTCCCTATCTGGGGGTAATCCTGATAGTTTAGCCGGAAACACATCCGAAAATTCTCTAATAACTGAAATATCCTGAATAGTTTGTTCATTTCGAGTATCCACCACGCGGGCCAGATAAGCCTCACATCTACCTCGGATCAATCTCAAAGCACTCAGAAATGAAATTAGTCGGGTTGGCACTGCCTGACTAACTCCTCGAAATACCACTCTTGGCTGATTAGGGGATTCAAGTGCTACCTCCTTAGTCAAACAATTCATCACTGCCCTATGAGCAGTGAGCCAATCCATGCCTAAGATGAGGTCTATGTCTCTCAGCTGCAATATGATCAAATTAGCTTCTAATTCTGCCTAATCAATCCGAACTATACACCTCTTACATACTTCACCAATCACTGTTGTGCTACCCACTAGAGTGCTCACTACTAACCCACATTTCAGTATCTCTTGCTCACAATGCAATCTAGATGCCAGATGCAGGGTGATGAATGAATGGGTAGATCCTGGATCTACCAGTGCATATGCTTCAAAATTAAAAACATTCAACACACCTGCTACCACATTTGGGGAGTCCTGTGCCTCCTGTCTGGTGATGGCATAGACCCTGGCCTGAGATTGCGGCTGATTGCTCCGCACCTCAGTCCTGACACTGGGCCCTGCTGACTGAGTCCGACCTCTACCTCTGCCTCTCTGTGCAGATCTTCTAGCTTTGCTCTACTGAATTGGGATCTCAGTCATAGTTCCTCCTCTAGCTCCAGACTGTGATTCCATCAACTCAGAGCAATCCTGGATCTGATGTTCATAAGAGCCACATCGAAAACATGCTCCCGATATCCTCCAACACTTACCACCATGCCTTTTACCACAGTGTTCACATTCAGGCAATTGTTGCGACTGACTGACAGGAATCTGTCCTCTACCACTCCCGGACTGAACAAATCTACCTCTTGCTCGGGTTCAAGATTGTCTCAATCTAGGCCGGAATTGAGACGATTTGTTCCGACGTTTTCTGAAGCTTCTGCCAGAATTAGCATGAGATTCATCCTGTCTCTTACCTCTAGCTTCTTGTCTGTACTCTGCTTGACCATCTTTTAATAGCTGTTCAATTCTGATCGAGGCTGCTCGGAGTTCTGTAAAACTGCCCAAGTTAGAGATGGCAAGCCTCGTTCTGATTTCCACATTCAAACTGTCCTCAAACCGCCTATATTTATCTTGCTCAGTTGGAATCAGTGCGGTCGCATATCCCATTAACTCATTGAACTTTATCTCATAGTCTGTCACTGTGAGCTTGCCTTACTTCAAATCTAAGAACTCTTTCATTTTTCGATCCATGTAAATCTTTGGCATGTAATTCTCTCGGAATGCTATCAGAAAATCCTCCCAGGTCAAGCTACAAGGTCTGGTGGTACTACCCGGTACAGTCTTCCACCACTGGTATGCGGGACCTTGCAGTAGTGAGACGGTATAATCAAATCTCTCCTCTGCTTCACAGTCCATCTGATCGAACACTCTTTCAGTTCGCTCAAGCCACCCTTCTGCTTTAGCCGGGTCTGTACTTCCATAGAAGTCCACAGCCCCTTGCTTTCTCAGCTTAACATATCTCCTTTCTCGCCTCACAGGAGTTCTCGGAGGCATTCCAACAAATTCAGGTACATGAGACTCTATATTGGCTCCTACAGACTCCATGTCAGCTGACTCACCAATCTGATCTCCTATGGAAGGTGACCGATAACAAATAAAAGCTGTGATTACTATCTGAATCTTTCACTATGAATCATATTGTTTCCCTAAAGATGCCAAACTATGCTCTGATACAAAAAATGCAACATCCCACTACCATAAGGCAAATGCCCGAATACCCGAAGGACATTCAAGTATATACCTTATGATAATGGTATGTTGGAGCAAAAGCAAATCCAACTTACACAAGGCATCATCTAACATACTCAAAAGTCACTATAATTTTAAAACCATTCATTCCAATCATTCAAAAAGCTTACACCATTTCCACCAAACAAATATTTACAAAGCCTTATACAAATTCTAGCAAAACTACAAAAATAATGCTAAAGCACTTCTGATGTCAGCTGACAGACCTCTGAGCCGTCTCTCTATCCAAAAGATTCCTTAAGTCCTGACTAAGGAACTAGGTCTCCTGTCTCATACCTGAAAAGCTACATTGTAATTTTTGATGAGTTTTACAAACTCAATGAGTGAACCATCATTGATGAATTCACCGGATCCTATACACACATCACATATTAAAAAAATATTCACCTTATCATGCATTTATTATTAAAAAATTCACACAATATGGTATAACATTTAATCATTTCAAAACAGATCATATATAAACAAATACATATGCATATGAGACTTACATTCGTTCTATTGTTGTGACTGAATGCCTATCATATACTTATACAAATACTGGCCCATAGGGCTCAGTCAGAACAGAATCACGGAGCATAGCTCTATGTGCACACATATATATCACGAAGCAAAGCTCTACGTGGAAGCGCTTCATACTGGCAACTCAAGTCACAATGCCTTTATCTAAGCATGCATTTTATGAAATGCATCAAAACTGAATATGACATATATGACAATCACATATGATGCTCAACCAAAACTCATAATCATCGGACCTAAGTCCGGCATTCAACTTTCGTTGAGAATTCACATAACATTCAGAATTCCATAGTAATCAAAGCCACAATCAAAGCACTTCCAATACATTTCTGAATATTGATCTCCTCGGACAATTTAAAGTATGGAATTCATAAACAAATCACAAACAGTTTAATAATGTTGGAAGTTTAAACAAATCAAATCAAATCAATCCTAGGAAATCATCTAAGTTGACTCACAATACGCTCCAATAAGCTATTGCCTGGATGGTCCAGCAATATCAGACTGGCGTCCGATGTGCTCCTCTAAAATATACAAAACACATTCACAATTATCACTTTTTTGCACAAATGTACAAGTATTCTTTTATGCACGTCAATGTTTAGAAATTATGCACAATGCATGTTCAATGACAATTCCAGGGTACAATATTGCGATCCTTATCAACAACTCATTCAGATGTCAAAGCCCTCATTTAATATCATGTATTTACAATTGGGTCGAAACAAAACAATGTCAAACAATTTCATACTTCATTGACCACTTTAGATTTTTCCTCTAATACACATACGGGTCAACTTTCCATACTAAATCTGATAAGGTAAATGACAAAATTAGGCAAAACTTCTGTAAAGTTGTTCTCCATTTTCTTAAGTTTCTAATGAATTCAAGATCATCCAATTTGCTTCAGTATACTAAAAGTTATACCCCAAAATATTTTAGACTGTTCTTAAGCTTTACCAGAATTCTTACCTCAACCTCCAACCAAAAATTAAAAATCTTATAGACAGAATTAGAACTCCATTTCTTCATAAAAGTTGTAGCCCTATGTCTCTAGTTTGCTCCAAATCACAAATCATCCCATTTGGATAACTTCAGAGAACGTTATGGTCAAAATACTAAAGTATGTTCGAGCTATAAATGATGAGACTTCGTCGCGGCGAGAACAAAAAAGATGGCCGCGGCGAACTTTCCAGAAACCAAATCAATCGTCTAATCTATTCAACACTGAAACCAAACTTCTCAATCCCATGTATGCATGTATATTCCTACACCATAATATATCATCAAGTTACTTACTTGTTTCAGTTTATTTCCAGCAATACAAATAACTCACAGACAACCATCAAAAGCAACTCAATGATCGGTGATGAACAAACCAGGCAAAAAATGCTTCAGATGCTCAAAAACTACCGTAACTCTTCCTATTGTTTTCTTTTCAAAACCAAAAATACGTGGGTTCTTTGCATGTCATACATTTGTCACCACTAGTAGTCCACGTGTCACCATACATACAAGCCATTTGTCACAATTATAGGATGCCACATGTCACACCATAATTGGCCAATAAATCAATATTTTTCTAAATTTCACCAAAAATGCCAAAATATCCTAAATAATACCAAAATTGCCAAAACACATTTTAATCATATTTAACAACTCAATTGTACCCAGAAATGTCAAAGAATGCATGTACAATCATATGAATGTGCACAAATGTGTATGTCACAATTAATTTATGCATGATGTGCATTTTCCTAATCTTTCATAAATTTCTCAAAATTCACAATTCTAGCCCTAACATGGGTAATGAGATGTTACAATATCACAGTTAGGGTATATCTTTACTCCAAATAGAGTTGTCCTAAGTTGGAAAATTTCCAAAAAACTAACCATTATTGATTCTATAATTAACATATAGTACATTTCAGTGTTTAAGGCAACAAAGGAAGATGATTAGATTAAGAAGTTCATTACTAAACTTAGGATGGTTCCTAGCATTGTTGTGTTGATAGTATTTTAGTATCATAATAATAGAGTTCTTGCACAGGCAAAAGAACCAAGATCTTATCAATAGTTTAACTAAGTAGTCATAAAGTTTCTCTTGATTTGGGAGATAGTAGAGTGAAAAGACAATAAATTGGTGGGAGTATCCACCTACGACAAACCAAGTCATTGCTTTAAAAGAGACATGATCGATATATGAATGGATATGGTATTAAAAACATAGATGATTCACTTTAGTTTAAGTATGAGATTATTAGTTTATGCCCTTGTAGCTAATCAATTTGTTATAATTAATTTAAGACATTATTAATTTATTCAATAAAGGTATTATTTATATTTATATGTTTTGGTGATTATATTTAGCTCTTAATATTAATGATACAATTTATAGAATAATTACTATGCAATTAAATTAATGATAAAATATAATGATAAGTTTAAATTTGTATTTAGGTATTATACCTAAATTATTCCTAATTATACTTTTATTCAGATGATATAACTATGGAATGGTAAAATTAGTATACATTATATCTCTTTCTTATAAAGAAAGTGCTTGATCTCATAAATTTAAGTATGAAGATACTTAAACAAATATGTGACTACTTATTAGAAAATAAGTTTACTGCACTAGTTTGATCATGAGGATCCCAAATGAAACATTATTTGTGTGTGTGGGTGTCCTCACTATGATGGTTGTATAATTGATCGTTAAAATTATCAAAGTATATCATATGAAAATTACTATTTTTTAATATTAGTTATGACCTATTTTATTTAGAGTAGCTCAGTTGGAAGTACTTAGATGTAGTACTGAGTTATATAAAGATAGATGAGTAAGTTAACAAATAATCTATTTATGGAATTAAGCAAGTGTCATAGAGTTAGAACATCAATTTTGATGAGACAATCAAAGAGTTTAACTTTATTAAAAATTTAGATGAACCTTGTGTTTATAAGAATGTAAGTGGGAGTGCAATCATCTTTCTAGTAGTATATATAGATGACATATTGTCAATTGAAAATGACATATTGATGCTTCAATATATAAAGATTTAGTATTCCAAAAGCTTCTTTATAGGAGAAGCAACCTATATTTTGGGAATAAAGAGCTATAGAGGTAGATCAAAGAGTTACTTAGTTTATCCTTTTACATGTACATAGACAAAGTTCTAAAAGGGTTGAGCATATATAATTCTAAGGTTAGATTCTTACTTATATCGCATAGGATTTCTTTATCAAAGAATATATGTCTGAAGATACAGAAAGAGAGAGATAAAATAAAATTTGTTACATATGCCTCAACTATTGGATCAATCATGTGTGCAATGTTATGTATGAGATCAATTGTTTTTTATGCTTTAAGTATAACAAGTAGATTTCAAGCCAATCCTAGCGATGGTCATTAGATGTCTTTGAAAATATTTTAAAGTACTTCAGAAAATATTTTAAAGTACTTCAGAAAAATTAAAGATTTTTTTGGTTTGTAAAGAAGCTAAGCTAAGAGTTAAGAGGTATTTAGATATAAGTTTATTGTCTGATCATAATAGAGCATATCACAATTAGGGTATATCTTTACTCCAAATAGAGATGTCGTAAGTTGGAAAGTTTCCAAAAAGCTAACCATTATTGATTCTATAATTAACATATAATACATTTCAGTGTTTAAGGCAACAAAGGAAGATGATTAGATTAAGAAGTTCATCACTAAACTTATGGTGGTTCCTAGCATTGTTGAGTTGATAGTATTTTAGTATCATAAAATAAAGTTCTTGCACAAGCAAAATAACCGAGATCTTATCAACAGTTTAACTAAGTACTCATAAAGTTTCTCTTGATTTGGGAGATAGTAGAGCGAAAAGACAATAAATTGGTGGGAGTATCCACCTAAGAGAAACTAAGTCACTACTTTAAAAGAGACGTGATTGATATATGAATGGATATGGTATTAAAAACATAGATGATTCACTTTAGTTTAAGTATGAGATTATTAGTTTATGCCATTGTAGCTAATCAATTTGTTATAATTAATTTAAGACATTATTAATTATTCAATAAAGGTATTATTTATATTTATATGTTTTGGTAATTATATTTAACTCTTAATATTAATGATAAAATTTCTAGAATAATTACTATGCAATTAAATTAATGATAAAATATAATGATAAGTTTAAATTTGTATTTAGGTATTATACCTAAATTATTCCTAATTATACTTTTATTCAGATGATATAACTATGGAATGGTAAAATTAGTATACATTATATCTCTTTCTTATAAAGAAAGTGCTTGATCTCATAAATTTAAGTATGAAGATACTTAAACAAATATGTGACTACTTATTAGAAAATAAGTTTACTGCACTAGTTTGATCATGAGGATCCCAAATGAAACATTATTTGTGTGTGTGGGTGTCCTCACTATGATGGTTGTATAATTGATCGTTAAAATTATCAAAGTATATCATATGAAAATTACAATTTTTTGATATTAGTTATGGCCTATTTTATTTAGAGTAGCTCAGTTGGTAGTACTTAGATGTAGTACTGAGTTATATAAAGATAGATGAGTAAGTTAACAAATAATTTATCACCCTAAAGTAGTTAAGAAAAATGTTATATTATTCTTAATTAGTAATGATTTATGAAATTTTCTATTTAGAGTGAATTGAAATTTGGAAATATTGTTTTCAAATATCAATATTAAACTAGTTACTAATTAGCAAAGACTAATATAGTTGAATTTAAATATACTAGATACTAATTTCATACTCTATGTTCAATTGAAACATTAGATGACAAAATGATTTAATTATATATATCATTATCATGCATGAACATATTAAGTCAAACCAATTTGATAATCCTAATTTTTGAGTTATCATGACATATTACGAGATGTTAATCTTGATGTATGATTATAAAATTTTTAATTAGAGTATTGAAGATGTATTAAAAAGATTTTTAATTTATATAATTATAATTATAATTATAAAATAGAATTATAATTTATAATTATTGCTAACATATTAAAAATATAACGAGTTGCACATAAAGAGCAACTAAAGAGAGAAATTTTAATTTAATTAAGTCAAACTTAATTATGAAGTTTAAAAAACTTCAAGGATCAAATATTACATATTCGATTTTATTAATATTAATATTATAGTTATACTCTTAATTATAAGTAAGAGTTTTATTTTAGTTAAGTATGAAAGAAACCTTAGTTTTTGTTTGTGAAAGAAACTCATGTGAATCCCTTTTAATTGATGAGTTCTCTTCTCTATACTTGAACGCTAATATAAAATAGATATTTGAACAACTCATGATTGATGACTTAGTTAGAGAAAAAAAAGTTTTGAAAGATATCAAAATAGGTTTACCTTTTAACTCTTTTACGTCCTAATTCATGTTTCAAGTTATAATATTAAAGAGATTCGATAGAAAATTGTTAATATTTATTATATTTTACTCATATACTTAGTCGTATCAACAACATTTGGTTGTTATATGCTAGTATTTATGTCACTTATCTTTTGATAAAAGTTGAAGAGAATACATTTTTCTAAAAAATTAAAAATCATAAGAAATTTGTTTGATAATTTTAAAAAAGTAGATATAGTTAAACTAAAATAAAAGAGTCGTGTCTTTTATCAAATCCAAATAATTAGTTCTCAAAAATTGAAATTTACATATCTCAACAACAAATCCTTCAGTTTCATCTTTTTCACGCAAAGTAAATTACTTGAGCTTAACTATTTCAACAACCACCTTTTCTTTCTAATTTCATAGCTGAATTTTCTTTAAAAAATAACCAAGCTTTAAATTGTACTGTGGTTTATGAAATATTAGAAACAATCCTAATATCAATAGAACAAACACTTAAAAATTTCCAGTTAGATTGAATCATCATTTTCTGACAAAAAGCAAAACGCGTTAGGTCGAAAAGATGAGCGGCGGAGGCAAGTCCAAAGAAGCAAACGTGAAAAATGAGAACAGAAGCTCCAAAGAAGCAACGGTCCGTGAAAAATGAGAACATAGACCACAGACCACATCTGCAATACAATTAGGCATGTGGCGCCATCATTATATGTATATATATAACCAAATCTTTGAAACGATTAAAAAGACGAGGTCAACTTTTGGGTTTTGCACCGATAGAATAGTCCTAGTGTTTCTTTTACCTCTACATTTGCTCCTCCTCTATTCGGACTTACCTTACCATCCTCTCAGCAGCACACAAAAAGAATAATATGAAAATAAAATGAATTTTGGGATTGGGCCTACAGTGATCTGAAGACCACGCCTCCCCACCGCTCATGTCTGAAATCCTTATCCTCATAGTTTAACTTGGATTGCTCCCTCTCTCTCTCCCTCTCTGCAACTTGACCCAACCCATATCCACCGTATCTTTTATTCTCCTCTCCTCTCCTCTTTTATTTTGGTCCCTACTTTGTGAGTTGTTTTCTTTTCTGCAATTTCTTCTTTTTTCCTTTCCCCCTCTCTCAAACCCTCTGCTGGTCCCTGTGCTTTGACGCCTTATCATTTCTATCCAATCGAGGGTTTTTCTTTTTCGTTGTTGCTTTTTAGTTTAGTTATTGTCTTTGGTCATATTGGGATTTCTTAGTCCTGTGGCTTCAAATGGCTTTGTGGTCGGTTTTATTGGAGATTTTGCAGAAACCCACAATTGGGAGCGTTTTGTGTGAGCTTTTAATGTTTATGGCTCCTTTATGGATCGCGGTTGTTGTTGGGATTATCGTCGGGTGGACATGGAAGCCAAATTGGGCCTATCTGGGTGAGGAGAAGATGGTCTCTAAGAATTCTCAAGTAAAAGTATCGATGCCCACGTCTTCCTCATTCTTTCCTAGTTTTAATTTTCCCAAGTTCCAGTTTCCCAGTTGTGTGTCTTGGACTGCTGATAATGGTGCTCAAGAGAACTCTTTCTCTGTTCCACCTACCACTAACCCCGATTGCAGGTTTGTGGGTTTTGTCTACTTTTCACCAGTTGGTTAAGGTTTTTTGTCTAATAAAGTTGAATGTATAGATTCAGCGAGATTTCGAGTAACTTCTTCACGGGCAATGAGACTTCTAAATTAGGAAAAGTTAAGGTTTTTTTTCTTCTTTTCTTTTCTCTAACAACTGCATTAAATTTGCAGTTCGTCACAAATTGTAAAGGAAAAGTCTAGTCTTGTGACAACAGATGATTTAGAGGCGTTGCATAAGCTTGCCGAGGTCAAAGATGGCGGTCCTTCTTGGATTCAGATGATGGATCGTTCTAACCCAACTATGAGCTACCAAGCTTGGCGAAGAGATTCTGAGGTGGGTTTTCTTGTGTTGGTTTAATTGTCGGAAACAGCAAATGAATTTAATTGTCGGAAGCAGCAAATGAACATGTGAATTATAACCTTTGCTGTTAACCGCTTCGTATTTACTTCATAGTTCTGCTAATTTGTTAGGCTTGTGGAATCCATGTTATTGATTTCAATTTTTTTTTCAATGGTTTTTTTAGAATGGCCCTCCCCAATATCGTAGCAGAACTGTCTTTGAGGATGCCACTCCTGAATTGGTGAGGGACTTCTTTTGGGATGACGAATTTCGGATGAAATGGGACGACATGCTTGTACATGCTGCAACTTTGGACGAGTGCCCCACTACGGGAACCATGATTGTGCAGTGGATACGCAAGGTGGGAAAAGTGTACTGTTCTATCTGTTTTTGAATGAACTGCTTTAAACGAGCATTAATCATGCTTTCTGCGATCAGTTTCCCTTCTTTTGTAGTGATCGAGAATATGTCATAGGACGTCGCATTTGGGAATCAGGTCGAATGTACTACTGTGTCACAAAGGTATGCGGATAACCTTAACTTTCTATTCTTGATAATATCATTTGTTTTTTTTCCCCCTCTTGTTTCTTGTTTCCAAAAGTTAAATGGGGAAGTTAAGAGACTATCTTCTGTGTTCTAGTTATCTTGATTGAAGGGTCAGCCTTCAACCTTGTCATTTTTAGCCATTCCTAAAGGCATATGACTTAATTTTGCACATCCATGAGCAATATAAGTTTTAGTAGTTTTTGTTAGATATGTTTTGTACTTTCGGGACGACAGAATGTCGTAAGCATATTCATTCAATATGAATCACTTTTAATAGTTCTAAATTTTATATACCAGTGTTATGTTGATCAAAACTGGGGTTGTTATTGTATGTACTGACCCAGTATATAACAAATTGGCTAGTAGCTGCAAAAGGTTATCTGGTTGCTCATTGTAATGTTGAGAGGCAAGTGAATTGGTGTTACCTTGTGAATTTTAATCAGAAAAGGTTTAACAACTGCTTGATTCCCTACTTTTTGTAAACCTTGTGTGCACCAGTCAACTGCATCCTTTCTTGTATTCATGGAACCTGTAATGTCAATGCAAATTAAGAGCATTAAGTCATTCTAATAGTTTCCAAATATCCTTTTTGTACTAGTTATTCCACCTTTGAGATATAACTGGGCATTATAATTTTTCATAAGTTAATTATACATTTCTCTTTGGTACATAAAAGACATCTGGGAAATTTTTGAATACACTACTAAGATTACATGCCATGGCATGTTATTGTTTTCAGGGAGTTCCGTGCTCCTCGGTGCCAAGACTCAATAAACCTAGGCGTGTTGATTTGTACTATTCTAGCTGGTGCATCCGTGCAGGTAGATAATTTCTTTATGGTCAGTTCTTTCCTCAAATAATAGTTTTCCTTCTTAAAATGCAATTTCACTTTATTTGCAAAGCTATATGTCATTTATATATGCCTCTGTTGGATGTGTACCAGTTGAATCTAAAAAAGGGGATGGTCAGCTGACAGCATGTGAGGTTTTACTGTTCCATCATGAGGACATGGGTATTCCTTGGGAGATTGCAAAGCTTGGAGTACGACATGGTATGTGGGGAGCTGTTAAGAAGATTGAACCTGGTCTACGTGCTTATCAGAAGCAAAGACTATCTGGGGCTGCTCTTTCACGTTGTGCTTTCATGGCTCAGGTTAACACCAAAGTCAGTGC
Organism: Erythroxylum subrotundum; assembly: GCA_027563845.1. Taxonomy (NCBI): domain Eukaryota; kingdom Viridiplantae; phylum Streptophyta; class Magnoliopsida; order Malpighiales; family Erythroxylaceae; genus Erythroxylum; species Erythroxylum subrotundum. The sequence goes on along the minus strand of JAOQMQ010000195.1, from coordinate 20,946,549 downwards.
GGACTACCTAAAAGCAATGGAGAGTAATCCTGGTGATTCAGTGGAGATTGAAACTAATGATTCATCAAAGAAACCTCTAGGTGGAAATATCCCTAAGCTTCTAGTTGTTAGTGGTGCTATTGTTCTTGCCTGTACCCTTGACCGTGGACTCTTGACCAAGGCAGTTATATTCGGAGTAGCAAGAAGATTTGCAAAAGTAGGGAGGAGGCTGTGATGCGTGGAGTAGTATCATGCAATTCTAATGATGAGCGAAAGCATGTAGAGCTGCTGTGAGTGTGATAAGTGCATTGATGTGAATCTCCTTACATGCAGCGTTCATTCTTCTTAAATGCGCAGAAGCTTGTATTTTTCCCTCTTGTTTGAGCCGTTGTGCAGATATAGCAGAAAATTAGAACCTTTATACCGATGTAATCCCGTCAAGCAAAGGATCTCAAGCTTCAGAAATAACAAGATGTTCTGGTTCTTTTATCAGAAGAGTGCCTATTTTCAGAAAATTTCTGCTATTGTGATAATTCTGCAAAATAATTTCAACAATTTCGACATGTTTGGAATTGGTGCGAGGATATACCTACCCCATTAGGTGTTTGAGGATAGTAACAAGCGCATCGCATTTAAAACCAGAAAAAGAAATAGGAGATTTTCTTGCATCTATTAGTTATAGTTGATTAAGCAAAGTGGTGGTCAAAAATGTCGACTCAATTATTATATATTCCTTGACATTTGCGAATCAATTGTAACTGGCCTTATCTGTTCGTTCATCTATAAAAGGCTAAGACTCTGAAAGAGTCAATGGTATCCATGGAAGAGACAGGTCAAGTCACACATCCAAGTTTCGTATTGCTCTTATTCCCTTGTAAATACTCGATAAGAAAACATGGGATCCGTCTGCCCTGTAATAGAAGAGAATTGTTCCCATGTGCTGAGGCTGAGGGTACCGATATGCTTACTAGTTGTCGTCCAGGTTACTCTCTGATATATATTGCCGCTTTTTTCAAGACCGTGGAAGTCTTACAAGCATTTGCATTGTCAACTGCTCTGCTGCCCACATGGAACCGTAATAACTTGTGATATTATACTTTCCTCACAGGACGCCAGAAGAGGACTTCGCAACTAGCGATATTCAAGTTTTACCAGAAACGTCAAGCCGCGTCCTTTATATACTTTGTCTACAGATGAATATTGGAGTCGTAACAAGAGAAACGTATGCCTTTCAGGGTAATTCTTCAGTTGCTGCAGCCACTTCGCAAACGATCTTTTAGTTACATTATATCTTTCATCTTACAGTTGGTCTATATATAAGTTATTTCAGTGAAAGTCTTAAGCTTACCAACTGAATCGTAGATGTGATAAGGAATGTGAGTCCATGATGAGGATCATGCGCGATATATTTATAATTTTATCCTCATAGGTTCATAGGCTATGTTCATAATGTATCACAGAAAAACTGATAGACTCACGATTATATCTACAATATATCTAAGAGACATATAAGCGTAGCAGAGATTTTAAAGATTGAGGAAGTAGATCATTCTTACAAGCCATTCTATCTGTGTATTTTTTTTGACTTAAGCTTGGATTCCGAAATTCAGGTCAAATCCTTGACGCTCTTTTGTAAGTCAAATCAATTTGGGTAGAAGCACATGATGTATGAACATATTCGAAAGGGATTCTCAGTATTCATGCACAAGAGTTTTAAGAGGGCGTCTAACTTCTTTTATTTGTCAAAATCTAAATTCGCCTTTCCCCAAGTCTATTTAAAAGTCCAAGTATTTTGGTCCATCAAAGAAAAGAACAAGAAGTGATTTCTCTAACCAAGAGTCCTTTTAAGCGGCTTGTTCATACTCATTGCAAGTCTAGAGTTTAGGTTGAACCAACCAAAAAAGTTTGGCTAAAAGTCTTTATTTATGTATGAACCTAAAAAGCTCTTGCGGCAAGTTTCAATTTTTTTAAGTGACAGGTTACATGAAAAGAGGGGTATCTCTGAGACACCAAGAGTGAGGATAGCGACAAACCTAACTTTTTAAATATCTAGTAGCAGAAATCATTCAAACACTTAATTGTACACGCTTACTTTCCCGGGTTGGGTTAAGCAATCCCTTTGAGAAGGAAAATCACACCAAATGTTTATAAAAAATTCATCCTCATCCTTTTAAACTCGCAACCCTAAGTGAGGAGCTGTAATCCTACGCTGTCTTTTTTCTACCCTTCTCATTAATTTACCACTATTAGAAACCCTAGATGCCTCAAATTTTTACCTAAAAATGCTGACCCTAGAATACATTTTCATTTTTTCACCATGAGAGTGACAAAAGAACAATCTGCAAAAGGCGTTAAAGGGATATTTGTAGTGATTTTGAATGGCTCATATTTGTTTTAAAGGACAGACTTAGATTGTGAGACCTTCCACTCCCTAGAAAATTTTACTAGTTTTTTATTACCCAAAATCCCTTCTTTCTACTTGAACTCTTGTAATGATTAATACAACACCTAGCATTAGGCTATCAGAAGTTAAGGATGCCAACATATCAATCACTGCATTTACTATGTAAAGACTCTGTTTAATTGAATTAAAGTGGGATAATTGCTTATGAAGCCTTAATTCAAACTTATACGTTTTTACCAACATGGCCAGCTGATGGAATTAGGGGAAAATGATATGCTTAAGTTATTTTAGTCAAACTCCATAACCATAAGCATTATAGATTAAGTAACATGGATCCCTAAAGAAAACCATGTGTATACATGGAGTGGCAGACCTATGATGTCATCTCAATGGACTCATGATGTATCTCCTAAAGAAGTGATAGAACCACGATTATACTCTAGATACCTATGATATGTCTTAGTGGTATATAAGCTAAGTAAGATTCCAAATCTTGGTAAGTGGTTCAAAATTCTAATTAGTCAAAAACTTAATTCAAACATTCTCTAATCCCATTTCCTGACTTGAACTGCATAATCTAAACCTTGGTCCAAATCCCCTACTTTTTATAGGTTAAACCATTTTAAATAATCAAACAAGGATAGAGATGTAAATCTAAATATATCATTAGTCATAATTAAATTCATAATTTCCTTGTAATTGCTTATAAACTCTGTTGAACCCACAAAAGTGATCATTCTTGTATTGAAAGTTGTAATTCGTATGATTTACCTAATTGGATAGCTTAGTGAGAAACTAAAGAATGAGACAAGGTGCATTCCAACTTGTTTGTAAGAGATCTTGTGCAATTGTATTATGTCTCGCAAGAGTTTACAGAATACATCTATATACATACTATGATAATTATATATGTATGTATGTATATATGTATATACAGTAAGTCTATGATATTAAGTTATTAGTTCCCAGGATTAGAGAGATCAATATAAAATCGCATTTTGTTAAATTAAGGTTGTTATTAATGTTATAACAACTCCCTAACTTAGTGCTCTATTATGCCCATAAGGGCA
>JAOQMQ010000195.1:20875338-20892413 GCA_027563845.1 Erythroxylum subrotundum | reverse complement strand
TAACAAGCTCGAAACACCTTTCAGTTTGAAAGTAGTACAGATAGCCTGAAGAGGCTAAGTGTAAAAGAATACTGACTTTAAGAGACCTGAAGAGGCTCGGAAACAAAGAATACTTGTAAAGTTTGAGAGATAGTGAAATCTCAGAAAGTTATCTGAGGACTGGACATAGCCCACAGTTTGGAGTGAACCAGTATAAAAACTACTGTGTCGAAATCTCTCAACTCTCTCTTTCTCTCCCTTAATCATGTTTGTAGAAAATACTTACAACTTTGATCTTCAGTAGTTCTTGTGAAAAGAATAAGTTTTCTTTTAACGAAAGAATTTTCTTGAAGGGGTTTAACGAACGAAAAGTTTACCACAATTCAACTCCCCTTCTTGTGCATCTATATATCATTATTGAGTATTATATTAACGTGTGATTCACTTCAACTACCACCACCTAGGAAAATTGAGTTTCCCATTGAACTTCTTCCAGGTACTGCACCAATCTCAATTCCGCCTTACATAATGGCTCCGGCGGAGTTGAAGGAACTTAAAGAGCAGTTAGAAGATTTTTTGAAGAAAGGGTATATTAGGCCTAGCCCTCTGCCTTGGGGAGCTCCGGTCCTTTTTGTGAAGAAGAAAGATGGATCATTGAGAATGTTTGTGGATTACAGGAAGTTGAATGATGTCATTATCAAGAATAGATATCCGCTCCCATGGATAGATGATTTGTTTGATCAATTGTAATGGGGAAAAATCTTTTCTAAGATAGTTTTGAGATCAGGCTACTATCAGTTGAGGATAAAGGAGTCTGATGTGTCAAAGACTGCTTTTAGAACGCGATATGGGCATTTTGAGTTCTTAGTTATGCCCTTTGGACTAACGAATGCACCTGCAGCCTTCATGGATTTGATGAATAGAGTCTTTAAGCCTTTCTTAGACCGATTTGTCATAGTCTTTATTGATGACATATTAGTTTATTCCAAGAGTGACAAGGAGTATGAGGAACATTTACGAATTGCCTTGGAGACATTGAGGAAGAGAGAGTTGTATGCCAAATTCGATAAATATGAATTTTGACTAAGGGAAGTGGTGTTTCTTGGACATTTGATTTCAGAAAAAAGGAGTACATGTGGATCTGAGAAAAATAGAAGTTGTGGTTAAATGGGAAGCGCCTAAGAATAAAGTAGAAGTGAGGAGTTTCTTGGGGTCTAGCTGGCTATTACCGAAGATTTATGGAGGGCTTTTCTATAATAGCAGCTCCACTCACCAAATTGACAAGGAAGAATCAAAAGTTTGTGTGGATAGATGAATGTCAGAAGAGCTTTGAGGAGCTTAAGTATAGATTGACGAGTGCATCGATTTGACTTTGCCTTCCAGTAGTGATGGATATATAGTGTATAGTGATGCCTCAAGGAAGGGATTAGGGTATGTGTTGATGCAAGGAGATAAAGTGATTGCCTATGCTTCTAGGCAATTGAAACCTTATTAGATGAATTATCCTACGCATGACTTGGAGTTAGCTGCTATAATCTTTGCTTTGAAAATATAGAGACACTACTTATATGGAGTCACCACCAGGGTGTTTACAAATCATAAGAGTCTTAAGTATCTGATGAGCTAGAAAGAGCTAAATTTGAGACAGAGAAGGTAGTTAGAACTATTAAAGGATTATGACTTGATAATAGACTACCACCCAGGGAAAGCTAATATAGTAGCGGATGCACTGAGTAGAAAATCTACTATAGCCCATGTGGAGACAGTATATCTTCCTTTGCTGAAGGAACTAGCCAGACTTAAGGTGACATTGAGACAAGCTGAATCTGGTTGTTTATTGGCAAATTTTAGAGTAAGGCCAGTGTTGAATGAGAAGATTGAGGAATTGCAGGAATAAGATGAGTACTTGAGTAGGCTCAAAGAAGAGATTAAAAGTGGTAAACCTTCTAAAATAGAGATAAGAGAAGATGGATTGATGGTGGTAGGTAATAGATTGTGTATTCCGGATATATTAGAATTGAAGGATGAGATCCTTGATGAGGCACACAATGCTCCCTATGCAATGCACCCAGGGAGTACGAGAATATATCGAGATTTGAAAGCGCACTTTTGGTGGAAAGGAATGAAGAAAAATGTTGCAGAGTATGCTGAAAGGTGTTTAATGTGTCAGCAGGTGAAAGCAGAACACTAAGCACCTATAGTTAAGTTTAAACCTTTGTCGATTCCGGAATGGAAATGAGAAAAGATTACGATGGATTTCTTAATGGGATTGCCAAGGACTAGTAGGAAGCATGATGCAATATGGGTGATTTTTGATACGCTAACTAAGTCAGCACATTTCTTGCCAATTAGACAAGTAGATTCTTTGAACGCTTTGGTCAAGAAATATGTGGATAAAATAATCAGACTTTATGGGATTCCAAGCTCTATAGTCTCGGATAGAGATCTCAGGTTCACCTCCAGATTCTAGGAGAGCTTACAGGAGGCTTTGGGAACAAAGTTGCACATTAGCATAGCTTTTTGTCCATAGACTGATGGACAATCGGAGAGAACAATACGAAAATTGGAGGCAATGATGAGAGCTTGTGTTATGGATTTCAAAGGCTTATGGGATGATCATCTGCCTTTATTTGAATTTGCTTACAATAATCCCTATCACTCAGGAATTCAAATGGCACCTTATGAAGCTCTGTATGGTAAGAGGTGCAGAACTCCTATTTGTTGTGATAAGGAAGGTGAAAGGAGGCTTTTAGGACCTGAGTTGGTGCAAGTCACGATTGATAAGGTTAAAATGGTGAAACAGAGACTTAAAGCAGCTCAAGATAGAGTGAAGAATTATACGAATGCACATAGAAGGGAGATGGAGTTTGAAGTTGGAGACAAAGTATTTCTTGGAGCCTCACTATGGAAAGGAGTCTTGAGATTTGATAAAAAGGGCAAGCTTAATCTAAGATACATAGGCCTTTATGAGACCATTGAAAAGATTGGGCCTTTAGCTTATAAGTTAGTCTTGCCACCAGAATTGTCTAAGATTCACAATGTCTTCCATGTATCGATGTTGAGGAAATACTGATCGGATCCTTCACATAAGGTCCAACCTTTAGAAGTTCAGTTAAGAGAGGATTTGACTTATGAAGAACAACTAGTGGAGATCCTAGATTTGAAGGAAAAGGTCTTGAGAAACAAGATTGTGAAGCTGGTTAAAGTCTTATAAAAGAACCATGCAAGAGAGGAGGCAACATGGGAGCCTTTGGAAGCAATGAAAGAGAAGTATCCACACCTTTTTGTGGACTCAGGTAAGAATTTCGAGGATGAAATTCTTTTAGGGGGAGAATTGTTGGACCCCGAAATTTTTCTAAATTATTTATTATTTGTTTAATTTTTTATTTATGATTTGTTTGTTTATGTTATTTTATTTTTAGAATTGAGTCATTAATTTAGTGGGCATGAGTAGAAATTAGAATTTTAGATAGAAAGATTACAATTTAATTAAAGCATAGTATGGTAATTAATGGATTAAAGGAGTTAGTAGATCAAATGAAAGAAGGGTAAAATTGGAAGGAAAACCAAAGAAGAGGGGTATTTTTGGAAGAAAAGGATAAAACGTGTCTTGAATAAGAAAGAAGAGAAGAAGAAATCGTTAGAAGAAAAGAAGAGAGAAGAAAAACGCAGAGAAAGAAGAAAAGAGAAAGAAATCGTGAGAAGCTAGGAAGGAAGAGGAAAACGTGGAAAGAGAAAGAATCAAGCTTGTCTAAGGTAAGTTCATCTTTCTTTCTTTCTTAAGTAGAGAAAGAAGTAGAGAATGGGTTTGTATTGGAAGAAGATGAGACCCATTTTGATTTCCGTGGGTTTTGGAATTAGTGTTTGTTTTACTAGCTTAGATGAACTATGGGTAGGATAAACCTTAGCCCATTTAGTTGTTTTTTTTTTGTGATTATTGAAGTTTATGGATTTTTCGTTGGAACATAGGTTTGAATGAAAACTTGGTTTGTTTTAGGAAACCAAGAAAATCCTACCCAAGAGCAAAAGGAAAAACAACCTTGAGATTGGATTTCTGAGAAAATTAGGTGGGTAATTTATACATAGTTATTAAGTAATTGGGCAAATTCTTGCCTATGTGTGTGTATATTTGATTGCTTGAATTTGATTTTCTTGAAATTGAATTGTTGTGAGTGCTTGGAAATGCATGATGATTTAGGACTATGTTATACCTTGAAAAGGGTTATGACATTTTGAATTAAATGAAAAGAGGAAAAAGCATGAAAGTATGAGCATTTGATGAAATGAATTGAGCATGAATATGTGCTTTTGTATGGGCAAGAGAGGAACCATTTCGTTCGTCACGTGCAAGTTGATAAGAGCCTTCTCCTAGCTGCCCCTTTGTGGCATATGAGCTTTGAAAGGTGGACTCATTTTGTTCATTATGTAAACTTCGATTTCTCCATTTCGTTCCATGGAACCCTCGAGCCATTTGATTGTGCATTGCATTTAATTTATTGAGCATGATAAATGATTGAGTGTTATGCATGAATGGTTGAGTAATTATATGAGATGCTTATGTGATAACATGTTTAACTTTGAGACTTTGAACTAGAATTTTGAATTGATTGAATTGCTAGATATAAATGAGATGGAGTATATATATGTACATATGCTTGAATTTGTGACTAATTACCGATGGTTATAAATATATTAACACTGAGCTTTGTAGCTCAATCCAATATTTTCCACTCCTCAGGTGCAGAACGAGAAGGTTTAGTGATCCTTGCAAGGCATTTGGAAACTCCAAGATAGTTAGAGACTTTTGTAACTAAGTTAGTAATTAGACTTTTGGATAGCTTTATAACCATATTAAACATTGAGCATCCATTTGTATTTGTATTACGTTATTGATGTGTATGTTGATATGTAACTAAAGCTTTGTAAACTCTTACCTTTCGAGGTTAATGAAATATATATACATTATGTTTTGCTCATGTCTTTCCAAGTCTTTACATTGCATCTTAAATATTTCCATAGGTGTAGAAATTGTGTTCTGACTTCAAGGGAAAAACTGGGTTAATCTAGGCTGAATGAGACAAAGTTGTCTGCTTGAAAGTTGTAGCTTATCTTCTTAGCTTTCCAACGGTATAAAGTATGCAATTTTTGGATATTAGAGTTGAGTGATATGACCATTACAAGTTAGTAATGTCGCAGATGATGTATTATACAGGACAGCTTCGGTCATGCTCGTGACAAAGAAAGGTGCGATTGCACCCAGCCTCGGGTGCAATCGTGACAAGAAAAGGTGAGACCGCACTTTAGGAGTAGCCTTGGGTACGATCGCGACATGGAAAGGTGCGATCGCACCTTGTTTCTTCCACAACTTCACCAATGTTTCGCCACTTGAATGGTTTTCCATATCTGAACATATTTGATTCTTTTGGCCATAACTTTGCCATCTAGCCTCCAAATGAACTGATTCTTAAACCAATAGATTACTAACACGTTTCTCTATCTCTCCATAAAAATTGGTAGCTTTTGGTCTTGATTTGAAAAAGTTTGATAGAAAGAAAGTGAGGGAATTGGTTGGAAGAACAGGAATTGGATATGAACATACTTTGGTATTTTAATCATATCTTGATCTATAGTTCTCGAAATGAGATGATTATTGTTTCTAAATAAACTAGATACATAGAGCTACAAATGTTCTGAAGAAGTCAATTTGTAATTCTTGTTTGAAGATTTCCAAAATCTGTTTTGAAGTTGAAGAAATGAGTTTGATTATGGTGACGGACTGGTGTGAGCACACCACCCTTGTGGGATGCGCGTTTGGATGTCACTTAGGATGTCGGGCACGTAACTTGCAATGGCGAGGTGTCCAACACTTATGGTATCAGAACAAGAGTTGGGCTCCGAAAACGGGATCCAACATTTGTGGTATCAGAGCAAGAGTTGGGCTCCGAAAATACGGGGTAATGAGGATCACGTTTTATAACTACGGATGTTGGGCTCTAGAAACGGTATCCAACATTTCATTCTAAGACAACCATATTAAGTTCCTTGAGGTTATTATAAGTATCCTCGCCTGTAAGACCATAAATATTAGGCAGAAGATCTATCAATCCAAACTTAAGCTTAAAAATAATATACTCAGCAAAATTTGGAAAAGTAATGCAAAAGGGTCTTTGAGTCAAATTTGGGGCAACAAACTCTTTTAGAGTTCTGGGACTAGGCATAACTTCTTCCTCAGCAAAATTTGGAAAAGTAATTCAAAAGGGTCTTTGAGTCAAATTTGGGGCAACAAACTCTTTTAGAGTTCTAGGACTAGGCATAGGTTCTTCCAATTCAATTCTTTGCTCTATTCCTAGAATTATTCTATTTTTGCTACACAACCTTCGAAATCTCCTTTCGATCTTGGGATCAAATTGTATAAGGTATGAGGAGATCTCATCACTGTCATACACAAACATAACAAATATAAAAACTCAATAAACAACTGTAAAATATAATTATAAACATATATATATATATATATATATATATATATATATATAATTAATATCAAACAGAAAAACTAAATCACTTGACTTCCTGGCAACGATGCCAAGATATCGCTTGATCTGTTGAACACACCAGAAAATAAAACCTAACTCTATACAACTAAATTTGTAGTAGTGGTGGGAAAGGATCGTATCCATAGAGAGTATATGTTTAAAATTTATAATGAATAAATAAGCATTTAGGATTGGAGGGGGGTTTGGTTGAATTCAATTAACGAAATAAAGTAAAACTAAACTATAAAATACAAATCAAATCAAACAATATAAAATTGCTAGGTCAAATCAATAGGTTTTGAATCTAGTTTGTGATTCAATCTTGACCTTTACATGAATGTGTACAATCAATCGTCATATTATTCTCGTACCTCTTTTTGAAAATATTAACTGTAAATTAACAACAAGCACTGCTAATCCTAGTTTTTCCTTAGGTTGTATCTAATTAAAACAAGTTCTTTAATTAGTTATAACTATTAGACAACTTAGAATAAGCTCTATAGATTTAGTGTGACAACTACGTTATGTTATAAAAAAACAGATTAATCTAAGCAATAATCATATATGCTCGATTCATTTAACCTACGATATGTAATCCCTAATGATGCTTAACCATTAGTTTACTGTAAGTGAATCATATGCACAATAATTATATATTACAATCTAGATTCTAGCAACGAATCCATACATGAATAATCTAGTAGGCCTATCTAAATCGTTCATATGTAAATCCTCAAACATAGAATAACATAGCCAATCCGAAATGAGAGTTAATAACCGCATCACTAAATTAATCAACGCCCAAAAATGTTAGTAGGCCTCAGAATCCCTTTTGAATTGAAAAGATAAAGTTTATCTATTCATAGCTCTCAAAAGAAGGGAATCTTCCTCCTTTTAAGTCTCTAATCTCTTTATACCCTTTTTAGCCTCTTAAATGCCCTTTTATAGTGCCAAATTATGGTTGCATGGTTATACAAGGTTTGTTATATGGGTGTGTAAAAGATCACATATGTTAATTTGATAGAAATCACAAAGTTAGACAGTCCCAGAGAGATATACAACTAACATACGTAGACTTATAGGACCATGTAAGCCCCTGTATGGACGTGTAAGTCTTAGGGTTGCTTAAAGCAATATCTTCGAGTTTTTACACATATTTAATGAGTTACTTGATCTCATACATGATCGTGTAAGTCACTGTAACTCAAATTCTTATATTTTTTATTCCGTCTTCACCCTAATTCATCTCGTTCTTGCTTCATGAAGGCAAACAAGATTGAACATTGATAAAACGTCATCAAGGAGGTGGATTTTGCTCATTTTGGTTCTTGTTCCTCCAAATTATACCTAAAGTAAAATATGAAAAAAAAAAGTATCTTAAACTCATCATGACATTAATTAGTTAGTATTAGAGAGAAAATATATAATCAATCAAACAGTTATCAAATAATCACCCTAATGCAAATACTTCAAAGCTAATAATTTGTTCTTGCCTCCCACATGCTTTTGAGTGCATAATCAGTTTAATCATGTAAAGCATGAACCTAAAGAAAAAAAAGGCACGTCTTATCAAGATAAAGTTTTTGAAGCCTCAAATTAGAGGGAACTATCATCTAATAGTATATCTATCATAACATAAGATGACAAATGCTCGTGATAATTGCACTTGTAAGTCTATTTCAATCTATTTTAAGTACATGATAGCATATCTTACAATTGCTACCATGATGTATGAAAAAGCTAGCACTAGTAAAAACACTAGTCAAAAACTAGACGATAGATCTTCATAGCCTAAAAATAAGCTCAAGCTCAAGAGGCAAAGTTAATCCTTGTTTGAAGACATTAAATTTGTGACAAAAATTTTAGACAATTTTAGTCATTTTAATTTAGAAGCCTATATCTTTGTTCCCAAGATAGATTTATTAGGCAATATCTAAAATTAAAAAACTTAGTTTCTAACCTCAAAGCACACTTAAGGTGAGTTAAAACTCAAGAAATAATGATACCTATGAAAATATGCCTAAAAAACAAATCCCAACAAGAAATCCACCAAGTCGAGAATCTGCATATAGTACAAAATATTGTGACATAATTCATAATTTTACTGACTCATCAGTAACTATAAAAATAATTATTATTCTTGTGACATTTTACCTCCCAACTTATTCTATTAAAATATTACCTTTTCTCCTTCTATCTCTTATAGACCTGATCATGGGAGACTAAACATAAAAAAATATTGTAGCACTTAATTTTAAAAGTCTACAAGAAAAATGCATCAAATCTGATAACAAATGTTTTAAGTCCAAACCTAAGTCTAACTCCCGAAATTTATAGTTATAAAAGTAATAATTTGGCCACTTATTACTAATAAGTAGTGAAGGTATCTGGTGGTTGAGAAGGTACAAAGTTGAACAAAATCAAATTAATTAAAATCAGTGCAGCTCACCGGGTTATGAGTAAATAGCTGTTGGTTATTCTATTTGCATAGTTACAGTTTGTGCAGCAGTGGTGTTAAGTTGAAAGGTGAGTTAGACGGTAGCTATCATCCACTTGATATGCTGAAAATTACGTGCTTATATACCAACATGCACAGGGGTAATGAATTATACGTTCTGGGACATATTATAGTAGGAAGTGCAACTTAGTCAGATAGAAATTATTTCTTTTAGCAATTATTAAAGTTGTTGATAGAGTTTTTTAACCATGACACTTGAGTGTCACTTGTTCTTTAGTTGAGACCTCGGAGAGCCAGCTTGAAAGTGATAACTGAAAGCGACAAATGAGGAGTGGAGCACCGCGAAATGTGAACCGCAGGAGGCATGGGGTGGGACCTCAGATGATGTGTTTCTTCCACTTGGACTTGGACTTGGACTTGGCTGTTATTATTATTGTTACTGTTCGCCTTCGCCCCACAAAGAGATCTTTTCTTTTTTAAACATATTACTTACACCAAGCCAGAGGCCTAAAGTTTTGAGCATATTCTTGTTGATCCGACGCATACGGAACGGAACCCACCCAAAGTTCACGTGATTTCCCAATCTTGACGTGCCTAGTACATGAGACTTCTCATTGACAGTCTGCCACGTGCTGCATTTCATTCCCTACTACAATACATAATGCTCTGAAGCAGAAAGAGAAGCCCTGTTCTGTTTGATCACTCTTCTTAGCACAAAACAAGAAACTAAGACTTTCGCTTCAGGTCTTTCGGTGGTCTAAGGTTTCTTCTGTGGCTAACTTCAGTTCCTTTTACCTACTTGTTCTGGTTTGTAGGTTTAGTTTTCATCAACTCATTCATCCATCCCTTTGGGGCCTCTTTCTTTCTTTCTCTTTTAAGCTCTGCTCTTACCCATCTTTCGTGGTTTGTATCTTTTAATTTCTCTGTTTTCATTTCTGGACTGTCATTGCCTATTCTGTTGCCTTTGTTTCTTCCCTTTTGCTGTATGTTTTTACTTCATGCCCAAACCCAATACGTGAAGTTCTACTTGTTGGATTACTGTTGTAAACGTTTCACCCTTTTCAGTAGCTAAAACCGAATTCAACCTTTCCTTTTAAGAGCTTCTGATAGGAAATTTGCTACTTTCTTACTGTTGAATTTTCTTTCCTTTTTGTTAGAACACTCGAGTGGAATGGCAACCGTGACTGCTTCACACTTTGTGTCGACGAGTTCTCATGTCAACTGCCATGGGTCAGAAACTAAAACCAATTTAGCCCGGTTTGGGTTCATTAGTCAAAGCATGACTCACAGTGGTCTAAGGACCTTGAACATGGTGGACGGTTTGCAAATGAAGTCCTCTGCAAAATCCCTTTCCAGGAAAGCTGCCAAAAAGGCGCATGCAACCGATAGCAACATGCGCTCTGGGACAATGGCGCAGGCAACCGATAGCAACATGCGCTCTGGGACAATCATATGTGGGCAACCATTGAACGTGGTGTCTGTTGCGGCTGAGGTTGCTCCATGGAGTAAAACTGGCGGACTTGGCGATGTCCTTGGTGGACTTCCTCCGGCGATGGCGGTAAATAGATGACTTTCTCTTGCAGATATGTGCTTTTCCCTCATACCCATTTTCAGTTTACTGACTTCAGTTCTTGCTTTTGTGATTGTCGCACTGTTCAGGCAAGAGGACATCGTGTTATGACAATAGCTCCTCGCTATGATCAATACAAAGACGCATGGGACACCGATGTGTCGGTGGACGTATGATATTTGTCGTTCTCTTTACAACTTTTTAATTAGTTTGGTCTCTACTTTCTCAGGAGTTTTAAGGATTTTTTTCCTCTAATTACGATTTGTTACTTTCAGGTACGAGTTGGGGGTAAGATTGAAACTGTCCGCTTCTTCCACTGCTACAAACGTGGAGTTGATCGTGTCTTTGTGGACCATCCAATGTTCCTTGAGAAGGTTTTCAATTCCTCTGATGTCTGATTGATTCTTGTGAAATGAAATTACTCAGCTCCAATACTGCATCATATAAGAAACAGAAGATTTGAGTTTCTTATTTTTGTGATTAGCTTTTTCTGAATGTTTAAGGTATGGGGCAAAACCGGTTCCAAAATCTATGGCCCTAAAACAGGACATGATTACAAGGACAACCAACTGCGTTTTAGCTTGTTGTGCCTGGTAAGCAGTTCTTCAATTCACAATTTTGTATGCTTCTTCCGACTCCTAGCTACCTCATAAGAGATCATATAACTGTCTTTACAAATATTCTAGTCAGTAATGATTCTACACTGCAAGTTCATTGTAGTCTCAGTAGATTAACTGAGGTGGGCTTGGTACGCAAACAATGGAAAATTGTAAGAATGGTGTTCTCGATGTGAATTATGTAATGCATATTAAGCTGTTGGATTATAGTAATTGTTTGTTTTCAGTTGACAGCTAATACTTTTAAACTTAAAATAACAGACGTTTCTTATCGAATGGACATAACCAATGGAAATCTAAATCCTAGTTTCAAACGAAGGATCAATTGCTTAATATCATGTCAAATGGTTTCGACTCTTAACTGAAGTCAAACCCTTATTAAATGGGTTTATTTTAATTACAACCACGATCCATTATGTTGCATGTGGTCGTATATATCTTTCTATTTTTCCCTCTTCTGTGTGGGCAGCTGACAAGAACTTGACATTGCTACATCTTGTAGGCCGCTCTGGAGGCCCCGAGGGTTTTAAATTTGAAAAATAGCAAACATTTCTCAGGACCATATGGTGTGTATAGCTTTGTGAAATCCTGAAGCCTTATGCCTTTCTCATAAGAAATGAAATAACACTAGTTTCCACATATGGATCGCTGCAGGAGAAGATGTTGTCTTCATTGCCAATGATTGGCACACTGCTCTTATCCCCTGCTACCTTAAAACCATGTACAAATCTAGGGGCATTTACAAGAATGCAAAGGTATATCATTTCTTTATTGAATTTCCTTTAGAATTCTGAGCAGCATAATATGTTGCATGATTGCTAACATTGTATTCGGTAATTGATGACAGGTTGCTTTTTGTATCCACAACATTGCCTATCAGGGAAGATTTGCCTTTTCAGACTTCTCACTTCTCAATTTGCCAGATCAGTTCAAGAGTTCTTTTGACTTTATTGATGGGTATGGCCGCTAGTTAGTAAAAAAAATTATTTGTATAAGATTGTATCCATTAGCTATTCCTCTTTCATGCGTTCTAAGAAATTTTACTCGGCAGGTATCAAAAACCGGTAAAGGGAAGGAAAATCAACTGGATGAAGGCTGCGATATCGGAATCAGATAGGGTCGTAACTGTCAGCCCTTTCTATGCCAAGGAATTGGTTTCTGGAGAAGCAAAGGGCGTGGAGTTACATAACAACATTCGTAGAGCCACCATTGCTGGCATTGCGAATGGTATGGATGTCCAAGAGTGGAATCCTGCAAATGACAAATACATTGCTGTCAAATATGATGCCACAACTGTAAGTATCTGAACACTATATTCTAATTTGCAAACCTTGGTACTTGAAACTGAAACACGGTGAGTAATGAATGGGATTTGTAGGTTATGGAAGCAAAGCATTTACTGAAGGAGGCTCTTCAAGCTGAAGTTGGATTACCTGTTGACAGGAATATTCCTTTGATTGGCTTTATTGGAAGACTAGAAGAGCAGAAAGGTTCAGATATTCTGGCTGCTGCTATTCCAAAATTCATTGGTCAGAACATGCAGATAGTAGTTCTTGTAAGAACCAGACCTAAACAATCTTCATTACTATGTTATTACTGCTGTTGCCTTGTTGAGTCTTATGATGGAATGTGTTGTCCTTCAGGGAACTGGCAAGAAGTACATGGAAAAGCAGCTTGAACAGTTGGAGATATTGTACCCTGATAAGGCTAGAGGAGTGGCAAAATTCAGTGTGCCCTTGGCCCATATGATTATAGCCGGTGCTGATTTTATGATGATCCCTAGTAGGTTTGAACCGTGCGGCCTCATTCAACTCCATGCTATGCGATATGGAACGGTAATAGCATTTGATTCGATGATTTTAAAGTTATAGATAATCCTAGTTTCACTGCATCTATTTTAAGTGAATTTATTTCGGAGAGTTTTTTTTTTCTTCACCTGGCTGCCATAGTATCTAGATGTTGACTCTCAGCAATTCCTATAATCTTACTGCAGGTGCCCATTGTTGCGTCTACCGGTGGTCTTGTTGACACTGTCAAAGAAGGTTACACAGGATTCCACATGGGGGCTTTCAGCGTTGAAGTGAGTAAAAGACAATTGTTCCAGTTCTATTTTGAGTGACTTTATTGTTGCAACTAAAACGAAAACTACAAATTGGAAATCCAGTGTGATGCAGTTGAACCAGCTGATGTAGCTGCAATAGTAAGAACTGTCATTAAAGTTCTTGCCATTTACGGCACTACTGCTTTCAAAGAAATGATTCAGAATTGCATGGCCCAAGACCTTTCATGGAAGGTTAGTATTAATGCAATGTAGTCGAGGACTTGATTTGTTATGTTATTCCATTTACTGTAGGTCTAATCTGGCACATTAAATTAGGATACATGTTCCTTTAATATTTCTATTATTATTCATGATAAAACATTTGACTTCATACAGGGACCCTCTAAGCTGTGGGAAAAATTGCTGCTAGGCCTAGAGGTTGCCGGCAGTGAACCTGGTGTGGAGGGAGAGGAGATTGCTCCACTTGCCAAGGCAAATGTTGCCACTCCTTAAGCAACCGCAAAGCATTATCGTTAGTAGTTATTGACCTGCAATACTAACCTATGAAATAAAACGAATGGATGGTGCTAAGCCTGAAGTTGTAGTAACAGACCTTGTTATTTGCAAACATGTTGGGGTTTGGGGTTGGCTTGGCATCCAGTGATGTTGTGTAACCTCGGACATCAAATGAAGTTCAGAGAGGAATATGCATATCCTCAGTAACTAACTATCTTTTGAGCTATTCCCCAACTTATTGCATGTACAATAACTGATGCATATCCTCAGTAACTATCTTTTGAGCTATTCCCCAACTTATTGCATGTACAACAAGTGATGACAAGGTCGTGGTAGAACTATGGATTTGTGACGCATACCTACTAAATAGGCATTGCATTAGTGCATAGTTTGCATTTGTCTATGTGTCTATGTGGTGTTATGACCAGAATGTTACACTAACTGCAGAAACGCGGAGTTTGTTAAATCCCCCATCAATGAGATTTTAGATTTGGTTGTACTCCAAATGAGAGATTGCATAGTCTCTATATTGTATATAACGCGCCATTCATAATTATAGTGATCCATGGAAGTATTGAAGCTTTAGTCCTCCAGGTGACATTAGATCATTCATAAATCTCAACTTTATTGTTCGTGATATGATAGGTGTTCATATGAAAAAATTCTCTCAACTTCAATTTAACCATGAGCACTAGTTTTTCAAGTAGACATCTACATGTCATAAATGTTAATTAGTTATTCAATTGAAAATTTTAACAACTTGAGCATTGGAATTCCAAAGGTTGAACACTTTAGAATTGTTTATCTCTTATATTTATTAAGATGTTGAAATAATATTTTTAACAATAATTCAATAAATAAATGATTTTTAAAATTTTTGATTTGATAAAAGAGCATGATTGAAAAGAATGATTAAGCAACTATTATTTTCGTTATATTATTTAACCACCCTAAAGTCCTGCAAATCGTTTTAGTTCGAAAAAGATCCTAATTGGGTAATTAAATAATAATCAAATCAACTTTATAACTACAACGTCTACGTGCTACTTGTATATATAAGCTTAGGTAAAAAGTGGAACTTAACTTTAATATTTCATTAAAATTCAAGTTGAATTCTTATAGCTCTTGTTCCTCCAAAGGCTTTCACTTTCTAGAAACAACTTCACTAGTTTCATTAATCCTTCTCTCGCTCGTCTTTCAATTCTAAGAATTATAGTTTGAGTTGGGACAATCTCTACGGCCCTGTACTTAGTGATTTTTTTCAAAGCAATGTTTGTAGCACCCCACTCCCATTAGACATTTGTGCCCGTACGTCCTTCAGACATTTGAGCACATGCCCAGTGGAAGTAGTGCCCTAGAGCAATCACATTCACTTCTCATGGCATCATAATTAAAACATAAATATCACAATATTTAAAAACTCAATTCCTCATTTTCGTTTCATAAAACCGAATATACATTATAGCATTACATACTTCATCTTTATATACAATATCAAAGAACTATCAAAGTCTACAGCTCTATTACATCATATGCTACATGCTAAGGGACTATACAAAATTCTATCTAAATCCTTCAGCTTCAGCTGTCCGACCTTTGAGCCATTTCTTCTATCCAAAAGCAGTACTATATTTCTTCTAAGTTGTCTTAGAAGCAAAGCCCACTCTCTCGCACCTGCAAAGTAAACGTTGCAATTTTGATGAGTTTTGCGAACTCAGTGAGCTACCCATCATCGATGGCTCACTCATAACAGATAACACATACAATTCGTGTTTCAAGTTCACAAACAATTTATGTCATCATATAATGCACATCTTTCACCAATTATCAAAAAGCACCATATAACACTTGGTTCACTTATTCACCTTTTACATTCATAACGGTTTATACAATTCAATTCAATCATTCATATAATGCATATTTAATTGTATATGCAATGTTCATGAAAATCACTTTCATTTATTAATTTATTGTGACCGAGTGTTTTTTTCACTGTTTCGTATCTATTGTGGATACTGGGTTCATTAATAATTGTCCATTATTCGTTGAGGATACATGGCTCATTATACATAGTGAGCTAGAGACTCTTACCACATTTTGAGCTTTAAGCTCTTTTTCACTGGCGACTTAGGTCACAACTACTTTTATGTTATCATGCATTCATGTAGTGAAATGCATCATATGTATTCAATCATTCACTTGTGCTCAATTTTTTTTTCACATTCACATTTACCATCGAACCTTAGTCCGGCATTCAAAAATTGAGTTGAGTATCACATATTCAGTCGAATTCACATACAATGAGCACTTCCAATATATTATTCATGCATCAAACGCCTCGAGCATTCAATGTCCGTAATCAACACATTCACATCACATAATAATTCAATTAAGAATTTGAACAAAAAAAATAAATCAATGCGAGACCATCTAGGTTACTCACAGTATGCTCCAGATAGCTATTGCCTCGACTTCCCAGCAATGTGTGGATGTTGTCACTCTAATTGCTCTTTTATATCATGCAATACATACACATTTACACATTACTAATTTGCACATTTTCATGAATACTCAATCATATACATATATATCTGGGATTGTCATTGAGCATGCATTATACATATCACATATGCTATGAATGATCATAAGATGTGAATTAAGGAAATATACCCGGGATTGTCATTGAGCATCCATTATACATATCACATATGCATCATTCATACTTTATAACTCATATATGTCTAAATTAAACTTAGATTTACACTTCATCTGTACAAGATGATTCTAAGTTCATCTTTCAATCATTTACTAAGATCATTCAAGCATTAAAAGTTCACAAAATATCTAATTTATCATTCTCCTTTACTTAATACACATCATTCACCTTCTTTGGATCACATTATCCTTCATAGGATCACTTTTATTCTTATAACATCTTGAAAATTTCAGATCTGAACACTTGGTAAATAACAATCCATTCTTGAATTTAAATCCTCATTCATCAGACTAAATATATCACATATTTAATCCCTTATTCAAGTATCATTCTAGGTTCAATTCAAGCTTCATTCAAGCCTAGATGCATAATATGAAAGTACCTAACCATTTTTTGTCCCAAATCACACATAAAACAAGCATATCTTATGTTTAACCTGTTCCCACAATCATGGGATGCTTCCATCCAAAAAATCCCAACTTTGTTCTTCCGAATTCCAGCTTTTCTGAAAATAGATTTTCGAGTCAATTTGACATGGCCATTTTGACAAATAAAATGAGATATTTATGTAGGAAAATCCCGGGATGTACATCACATGTACAAGGTGCGGAAAACAAAAATTTTTGTTGCCGGGACCTTCCC
>JAOQMQ010000195.1:20836964-20853751 GCA_027563845.1 Erythroxylum subrotundum | reverse complement strand
TGGGGTGTGGGGCCCAACATTAAAAGGCGCCCAACATTTTTGTCTAATCACCAACATCATCACTATAGGTCAATTGTTTTGGATTTTAACTTGAGAAAAGTCAAGGTGAGCATACTGGATTCTAATGATTACATGTTGCATACATCAGCTTGGTTTGTTTAAGGAAATTATAAATTATGTATCACTTTTATGTATGGATCAAATTTTGATTCTAAAGGAGATATCTACGAGAAAAATTGATTAACAGTCACTCAACAATTTAAGGCTCTTGGATTATAATAGTGGACTTCAATATGATTTTATAAAGAGATTAAGCTAAGGGACATACAAGAGTGGGGAAATTTACAATTGAATTTAGGGAATGTATGCAGAAAATAGGTGTCACTAATTTGATGTTTGAGGGCTACTTCTTCTTTTGGATTATCAAACAAACCTCTCGATGGAATTTGAGGAAGAAGTTAGATAGGAAATTAGTCAATAGAGAGTGGTTAGATGAGTTCCCAGAGAGCAAAGCTAATTTTGATAACCCCTTATTATTAGATCATACTCCAATAATCATTCAAAACATATTCAACAAATGGAGGAGGAAGATCCCATTTATATTTAACAACTTTTTAGTAAAGGAAGATGGATTTTGAGAAGTAATATATAAAGGCTTAGCTCAAGAGAAACAAGGGAATAAAGCTTATATTTGTGTTAAAAAGTTGAACCAAATTAAATAGGAGCTAAAAGTTCTCAATACAAAAAAGGATAATGCACACACTATGAAGAATGTTGATGAAGCTATAAGTAAAATGATCCTAATTTAGGAAGCCTTATACTAGCAACCTAGGGACTCCAAGTTGATTGTAAAAGAAAAGCAGTTGTGAGTGAATATACAAGGGCAATCTCAATCCACAACTCCATTCTCAAATAGAGAACACGAGTCATTGGATCAAGGATGGAGATAGGAATACCAAATTTTTTTGTAACTCCATTAAGACATGAGATATAAAAATAGATTAAATTCCTTAACAACGAAAAATGGGGTGATTATTTCATAGCAAGGTGACCTTAGGTGAAGTTTACATACTTTATGGACTCTTTTGGAACAATAGCTAGGAGCATACCCTCAATGCATTTGCTTAACTCCTTTATTAGTAGATAGGTTATCGATGAGATGAATGAGTATCTATGTAGCTCCTTTACTACCTAAGATGTATGGAGTTCTTTGATAATGGGAAGATCGTAAAAGAGATTAATAATATTTTCATTTGTTTGATTCCAAAATCTCGTAATCATGGATCCTTTAGTGAGTATAAACTAATTTCATACTAGAACTTCTTATATAAAATCATCCTAAAACTGTTGGCTTTAAGCATAAGGAAGGTGTTAAGCTAATTTATAAATTACACATAGAGCCATCTTAAAGGGAAGACAAATTGTAGATAATGTATTGATAACACAACAACAGTTTAAAGGTTATACAAGGAAAAACTAACCTAAGAACTATGCTCTAAAGGAGAACTTCTACAAAGCCTATGATTCAATAAGCTAGGAATTTTAAGTGTTTAGAGAATAGATAAAGGAGTGCATAACCTCTACTTCATTTAGTGTGTTAGTGAACGAGGAACATACTAACCTCTTTCATGGTGGCAAAGGCCTGAGATAAGGGGATCTAATATCCTCTTATATGTTCATTATATGTATGGAAGTATTGATCAGGTTTGTTAGACACAATATCTCTATAAATCCCAACTTATGTTACTATAGCAGATGCAAGGAAATTCACTTATTCAGCCTCTCATTTGCAAATGACCCGCTCCTCTTTTGTAAAGCACATGACAGGTTAGTCTATACTCTAGTGACATCTATACACATGTTTAAAGAATTATCATGCTTGGAAGCGAACTACAAAAAGATTCATCTAATTGTATCTTCGAGTGCATTGCATGTATCTTAGTAGTTTCTAAGGATCTCATATATACAAATTAAAGAACCTCCTTTTACTTATCTTTGGCTTCCATTGTCCACAAAAGGACTTTAATTTTGGGATTGCATTCCATTATTGGAAAACAAGCCAAAAAAAAAAGTTGGAAGCCTTTTGAAATAAAGATTTATCCTAAGTTGGTAAATTATTGTTGATAAGATCAATCCTAAACTCAATACATGTGTGTATTAGTCAACTCACATCTTTCTCTCCTCGAGCTTAACTAAATCATTGGAAAAAAATCAATGAGAAGCTTCCTATAAAGTGGTAGAAGAACTGAAAAAGCTATAGAAAAAGTTAGTTGGAAAGAGATGAACAAACCAATGGATGAAGGAGGACTAAAAAAATACTTCAATCTAACTTAAATAAAACGTGTTCATAGCAAAAAGGTTTTGGAGGCTATTGGAGAACAAAGGCACCTTATTTCCTAAAAGAACAAGCAGAAGGGATAATCCCCAAGGTATCCTTTTTAATCTAATTAGCTATCAAACAAAGATTGGTTATAACGGATAGGTTGAGCTTTCTTAATATATCTAATCAACATCCGCTTTTTACTCATCATGGTTATGAGGGAACGTATGATGGTTTTGCCTTATGCTCAGAACCACATTTTAAGTAGTTGGAGTTTATAAAGTGGCTATTGGAAGACAAAACAATTAAAAGAGGGGACTTGGTTGTGCTTATAATATAACCTTGGGTTAATGTATGTACAAGATTTGGTAAGAAAGAAATAAGAGGCCTTCAAAACTCTCAAGGGGAAGTTAGTTGAAGAAATCAAACAATGAATTAGAGAACAGATGATATGCAACAAAGAAGCAAGCAATTGCCAAGATAGAGTAGCTAGATACTGGAGAATCATGAGACCATGAAGATGGCACATGTTTATAAAGAGCATCATAGTA
Source organism: Erythroxylum subrotundum (assembly GCA_027563845.1). Taxonomy (NCBI): domain Eukaryota; kingdom Viridiplantae; phylum Streptophyta; class Magnoliopsida; order Malpighiales; family Erythroxylaceae; genus Erythroxylum; species Erythroxylum subrotundum. The sequence continues at coordinate 20,850,880 of JAOQMQ010000195.1, read as the reverse complement.
GGGAAGTTATTGGTTATAAAGCCAAGTTTGTCTTTGTGTTCTTTTTTTAAATTCTGGATATTTTGCTTTTATATAATTCTTTTAAGTTAAAGAAACGAAAGATTGGAAATGAGGGACAAGTAACTTCCAGGTGAAAAAAGACACGAAAGACGATTAATTTGGACACTTAAGAAAACAACGGACTGATTTTAAATAACAAGGATTGGACAGTTGACCATATAAGCAATCAGAAATTAAGAAGGACAATAGATTAATTTGGCTCATTGGCATTCTCCTGCAGGTACTTGTGCTTTTCCTCGTCGGTCATGAAAGCAGTGAGAGGGAAAGACTTGCCAATGCCCATAGGGGTTTTGAACATTATTTTATTGGAAGTAGGGTCCTCAATGCTCATCTCACTTATGGGCACCCACAGAAACATTTGCTTGCTCTTGATGCCACTCATCTTCTTCATCCTAAACTTGTCTACATAGGCAGTCACCTCTTTGGCATAACATACACGAGTATTGGTAGCAACAAAAAAGTGCTCGTATGGAGCCTTGAGTTTCATCCAAACAAACCCCGTTTGTCTTACCCTTCCACACTCTTGAAGATCTTTGAGAGGAAGTACTCCTTTTGGGAATCCTAGCTCTTCAAGAAGCTCTATTGACTGCCTGTAGCAATCCTCCGCACCGTATGCTATTTCTGCGCCTGCACGTTCGTCAGCAGCATGAATAATAGATGTAGCCATCGTGATCGTTGAGATACTATAATTTCTCGGGGATGGAGAAAGAATATCGATGATTGATTGTATATATACATTTATCTTGGAAGGAGACGGTAGGGGCTGTTCGCTTGTTTAGATTTAGCAGTTTACCTAACTGCGATGAGTGGTTGAACCGAATATCTCCTACCACGCCAACGAGTTTGTTAAGATGTGCTAGCCGTCCAAAGAAACTCTCTCTTATACGAAGCTCAGAGTTTAAAAGTCTGAACAGAAGGTCAACTAAATATTTTAAGATATAATTGAAAAAACTGAGAGTTTAATTAAAAGAATTGTTAAATAAAAATTTATTTATTTATTTTAATTTATATAAAAATTTATTTACAAAAATTGACAATTAATTAATTAATAAACTTATCAATTTTTAACAATAAAAATTATTAAAATAAATCAAATTTAAAATTACAAATTGATCCATTTAAAATTTTTCTTTCCTGCATGGTTGGATTCTAATTCTATTGCAGAGATAGCTACGAGTGGAGTGAACATACTGGCATAAAACACGTAATCACTAAAGAATGGTCTACACTACAATTAAAAGGGGTAATTCTTTAACGAAACATATTCACCGTAAACTTTTATTACTTTGTCGGAAAAAGAAACCAACGGACTGCCACAAAGCAAAACTATGAAATATATTAATGCCACATAAGAGTACTATGACATTGAATACTCTTCTCTAAATCCCTTGACCATCACCTAACACACAATCCTGGAACTTATCATTAATGTAAAATTTTCATCATTACGCTGCTGGGAAGAACTTGAACAAGGAGGTGCAGAAAACACTAAAAAGCAGGGTGCAGTATTGGGCCAAATCTACCCTGAAAAATTAACAAATAATTAAACTATTTTGTATCTCCGTCCACTTCAAGCGAGCCTTTATCGCCGGAATATATGTACAGATTCGTTATAACCCGTGCTAACCAAAATGTAAACACAAAACTGCCACATTGTCGCAACAGTCCGCTAGATTAAAGAAATGGAATTGCTAGCATTAAGGCCACAAATACAAAATCAACTCCATCCGCACATGGTTATTCGCAAATCCGTATGGCTCTGTTATGCCTCTCCCGACCCACCTACCTTCTGTGCAACTTTAACTCTTCGATAGAATAGCACATATGCAGCTGAAGTCTTCACATCAGACTCGTTGACCGGAGAGACACGACTATCATCAAAATTGTACCACCTATTGTCGTCAATTAACTGGAACATAGGACAAAGAAACAGTTATTACATTACCAAAAATGTCATGCCTTTTAAGCATCAAGCCTTATAACGGATTCTCCATAATAAACATTCCATACTGCAAGCAACAAAAAATATCTACTTGCTAAAGTAATTCACTAGGCTTGAGAGAATGTGAGGAGGTGGTGCAAAATCAATAATTATCAGCTTTCTTCTATGGAAATGGAAGAAGATAACTGACAAATAAGTCTGATCAGTAACATCAATTTGTCAAAGAGGAGATCAAACCAGAGTATTTAATTACCTTAGCAAATGCAGTATAATGCCCACCACCCAGACCACCATAATGATTGCTGATAGCATATAGCTCATACAAATACGTCTCTCCATCCCCCTTCTTTACATATTTGTTCAAATCAAGATTGTGAATGGGGAAATCCACAAAAGTATCTAACTTATTCTTCAAGTATCTGCTGTAAGAAAATCGTTTCAAGTGGAACACAAGGATCTCAGGTAACATCCAGAGGTCCAGCTTCTTTGTGGCTTGTCTATGCTCTTTGCAATTTGGGCAATACCTGTATCAAGATGACTTGCATTGGCTTACATATACCAAGGTAAACAATTTCAATAGAAAACTCAAAGTAAAATCCTGAATCCTTGACAATAAAACATTTTTGGAAGGCATACTTACCACATGTCATCAGGCCCTAAAGGCTCCTCAGTCAAGAATGCCTCCAAGCATGAAAACAGGGAGACAGCTTCTTGCCGGGTTTTCTTTGCAGTGAAACCAGACTTATAATACACCTCTGGGATATCCTTCAGATAGCTGGAATCATATAGCTTCAGTTCTTTTTCGGACCAATCCAAGAAGACCCTGATACGATTTCCAAATTTGATGACAGAATCCTTGAAAACGGGCTTGCAACTTCCATACCCATTATCAGTTAAAAAGAGCTTTAATGATAACTCCTGGGTAGATTCTTCCCCAAGTTCCACATTCTCCATTACCTGGTCCTTTGCTTCAGGCTCGCCATTGCAACTATCTGATGGCTCACCATCAGCTTCTGAAAAATAACCATTGTCCTGTCCACAGTGAACCATGGTGGATGAGCTTCCTGTTTTCAAAGGTGAAAGCATTTTTGCAGCCGCAGCTTCAATATCTGTTCCACTTGGTTGGTCTTCTTCCAAAAATGTAATAAGAGGTGTTCCAAAATATTTCCCACCACTGCCCTTCAGAAACTCCGGTGAAGGTCTGTTAAATTCAAAATGACAATATAAGAAACATTTTTGCTAGTGAAACAAAATTTATTTGAGATGACATGTGAGCTAATTGACAGGTCCGATACAACAGCTGCAACAATGAATTGAGCAAAAGGAATGCAAACCCTACACAGGCATGCATATGTGCCAGTCAATAGAAATTACACAAGCTAGGTAAAATTTGTGAGATTCAACTTGTCACTAGCAATCTTTTGAAGATTAAAAATACCCAAAAAACTGATCCGAACAACTACATGTGAATCCTGTGATACACCAATAATAAGTTAAGAACAAAACAAGAAGAGTTGGCATATTACTTCACAATGTAACATAACGTTTAGAATAAGAAACTGAGCTCACCTTTCCCGGTGAATAATTTCTAGTTTCCTTTTTCTGGCTCCCTTTTCAGGAAATCGGTAGGCCACTATATGGTCTTCATCCTTTATAGAAGTCAATAGTTCAAAATGATTTTCAAAAAGACGATATATCTTGTGTTCATAAACCTGAAAAAAAAAATTATGGTATAAAATTTATCATTGTTCCCTGTCAGATATCAGATAGCTTACAAATGAAAACAAGTGTAAATTACTTACTTCTGCAAGCAGAAGGACTTCATCACTTCTCAAACAGCATGCTGCACTCAGTGCCTGAATCAGATCTCTGCAATGACCGTTTTTCAGCACAGACACGGTGTATGGCATTGGAAGACCACTCCCATCAGCATAAAAGATTGTGACATTCATTGATCGTGTGACGGTTGATGGTAGTGGCAAAGTTAAATACATAAAGGGATCAAATGTGACTGAGATCTTTCCACAAATTGGGCAAACTAGTGTTGACTTGTACTGTCCCTGAGAATTCCAAATTTTCCAAGCAGAAATTGTAAGCAAAGTTGAACAGTTGTACATCCTTAACTTTCCCTTGCAGAAATAGAAACTTTAAAGCACTTTCAACAATCAAGTAATGAACAACAGTGCATTGTAGAAAAGAACAATCAAAAACAAAAGTATGAAACTCCTACACTTCCTCTTAATAAATTAGATGTTCATTCTAGCTCATGAACACATAACTTATAGCTTTTGAAAATATTTAACCGTGAAAGAACAGTCTGAATATGGATATTAGCATTTGTAAGAAGCTCTTTAGTTGAAGCTATATATGACACATGAAGAGTAGCGTTCGGTTGTGACCATCTAAGCTGGTCGAGCGATAATAACCAAACAGAAAGATGAAGCATCCTCCTTACTTGGCACACATCAACTATCACTGAATCATTCCGAGCTTTGTGATTTCTCCAGCAGACCTCAGCAACTTCATCATCTGGTTCACCATTCCAATCCTTCATTTCAAAGTATGGTTTCTGCTTGACACGATTCAAATCTTCATGAAGGCCATCCAACAAGAAGGCAAGAAGTTCCTATCAAGAAAGTTCGTTCAGTAATAATGCCAGTTGTAAAAACCTGATCCAGATAACGTCTATAACAGGCTTCATAGCATTCAGCACTAGGATTGGCAATTCCAGTGGTAGGCCTGGCCCATTTCCATCTTTATTCAGCAAAGGGTTAAGCTCACATGGTAAAAGGAGGTATCTCCAGTCTCTAAATCGAAGTTTACATTATATCACCCCATTGCCAGATAATTGCTAATGGTGCTCAACAAAAGAATACAGCATTTTGGAGACTTTGCATTGTATGAGCCATTGTCATATAATTGCCCAAAGTTCCTCAACAAAAGAATAGAGTGTGTTGGAGACTTTACATTATATGAGCAATTGCCAGATAATTGTTTAAGTTCCTCATAAAAGAATGTAGTCTAGAAGCTGACTCGAAGTAAAATCCCAACCGGAGTAAGTCCAATAATTTGTTACTATGTTTTCATAAATTTAGTCTAGTATAAAATGAAAAAGGAAAAGATTCTCTTTACTAGTCATACCTAGTAAATGCCAAATGTACATCTTCAACATGTAAATTCACCAGAAATAGTAGAAGATGAGGCATCATATGGAGACTTACTTGAGAATCATGCTGGTTATACCCACTGAATTGTGGAGCAAACAATGCTACTTTTCCCTTAAAGGCACGTGGTGCAATTGTAGTCCGGCCTGAGGACCACATTTTTCTTAACAACTCACCGAATGCAATTGCAAGTTCACCCTACACAGCTACAACATAAGTTAGAAATTTAATGTTGCATGCTTATAAGATAAAGATATACTGTTAACATGTGGAAAGATCAAAAATAGTATAATAAACAAGAGAAGCCACTTACACGCATTCCTAAAGGATTTTCTATGTTTATCTCGTCAGAGTAGTCTTGCAAGAAATACTCAACAAGTGGGGGAGTGTGGACTAAGCATTGTAGAGAACTATTCATAAAGCAAGTATTTCCCAGATTCTGCAATCCTGCCAAACCACTTCCCTCTCTTCGAACAGAGTTATTTGCAGCAAATCCAATATCTATATATGAGTCTGTGGTGACTCCTGGTCCGGAGTTTAAGCTATAACTACTTGAGTGACCATTTGACATGCTTGGGCCCCCAGCGATTGATGTAGAGGACCTTGAAGGTTCTAAGGTTACCAAAGCCAGCTGATTTCCTGTTGAATCTTTCCCAATACGAGGACTGGTTTCATCAACTTGCAGCTCCAGAAGAATCTGTACAAAAAATTGGGATGAAAGACATAAAATCATACAACAGAATAGAAAGTTGGGGATCTTTAAGCTTCTGATTAAATAATAACGATACATATCCCATAACTGTCACTAAATTCCAACTCTACTTGATTTATATGAAAAGCAAAATTTCATTCAATAGGGTGATCTTTCATGTACATCCATGACATCTCAAATAAACATATAAATGCAAATGGGACAGCATAGTTTTGCTTGATTATAACAAGCTTCCTTAGTACAAATAAAAGATACTTTTGTTTGTCTAAGATATTCTACCTTTATGTACTATAGTTATTCACTTATCACCTGATTTCACAACTAAAATACTGCTTGCACAAAAAAGTTATAAAGAAAGGAAAGGTAGGGAATAGGATGGGTCATTGCCTTTTAGAAACTTTTTAGTGAAGTATGGCAGGGAATGGGTGGATGCCAAACACTCATGCAGCCTCCAAGGTTCAAAGTCCTTACACTTTGAACTCGATGAAGGGAAGCAATAAAGATGGCAACCTCTTTCAACTTGTAGAGGCAGCCCATCATCCTTACGGAATGGATGGAAGATATGTATGGAAATGCTGATAGGTATATAACACTCCTTTGGATGATGTAAAAATTGTTACATTTCCTCTGAATACTACATGATGTTTCATCTTGAGAATGCTTGGAGGTCATCCAAATTTTATTGATGGATTTTCCTAATAATTACGAAAGTAAAATTCTCTGTATTAAAACTTCGCCAAATTTCATTTACAAATCTGGGGTGCACCACCAATTCCAAGTTGTTTTCTTCATTTCCTTTTTCAACTTCATTTCATTTACTGAAATACAGAACAAAATTTACTTAACAACAAAAAGTTCATTACATACTAAAACTGCACTTTGCCATCACATTACATCGGTGAGATATATATGGGAGGTCCATACACCTTGCATGGTTAACTGGACTCTATTAAATCTTCTGATGGATGAAGCTATATGTTCCTACTCAAAAACTATTTTCATGCAACTTTAAGTTATTGTTAGATATTTTAATAGTTGTGAATAAAGACATGTACATATCCATTCTTTAAAAAATTTATCATCACGAAATCATCTAAATATTTAATGATATAGACATTATTCAATTTGTGAGATTCAATGTCTTATTGGGAATTGTAAATATTTTGAGCAATAGTGTTTTACCTGTTCTACCTAAAAATGGATTTTCAAATTCCTAACTGGTATTTTTTTCACTCTAAAACTTTGCATATTTGCTTCCAATTGAAACTTCCAGGACCAAGAAATGCTTCATTTTCTTCAAAATCTAACCCCTTCCACTTTAAACACCAACTGAAACTTGTAAAGAGTTGAGGGAATAATATCATTCTTATGAATGAAACTAAAACCAAGTGCTCAGATAAGTTTAGAATATTTTGAATATAGGTACATTATGTTCCTTGAAGTTTGAGATCGGGAGGACTGCAATTTATAGTTAGCATTTAAAAACAACCTCTAAAACAATTGATAAGGACACAAATCTATAAATAAAATGTTTTCTAGTAGGTTTCTATGATACAAACCTCTTGATCCATCTGTAAATGTGATTCCTCCAAGGTTTTATGGGAAGCAATCAACTGTGTATGCTTTTGCTTACTAAAGTAATCCCATAAAGAAACCTGACAGGATGCATATAAAGGGAACTGGTAAACAAAACATTGCTAAATTGAAAAATAGTATTAAGATAAATGTATGATATCATAAAAAAAAACACCTTTTCTTGCTCTATTCCTCTAAGTGCACACACCTTTTCTTTTAGCTCATGTAGAGATGCCTGAAATTAAGAAAACATATCAGATGAACAACTAGGCTAAAGAACTTTAATGAAAGAATTAAATTTAATGTAGCATCCCAAATTTACTTTACATAACCAGCATTTATAAATTTCACATACCAAATGCTCAACCACATACCAAATGAAAGAAATTAACTACAACAAAATGCTCAATAGATGACTTCCTACAAAATGGACCTAATTTCAGAAAAGAGAAACTTGCAAATAATTTCTCTTAATCCATCATCTTTCATCATCGATGCAGCCATTATGAAAACTAGCAAACAAACCTACTGATAACAGAAGTAACTCCGTAATTTCTTAATGAAAGAGGAACTTATCCACCATATAAAACCATTGTAAAAACTCTCTTTGTATCATTCTCAACAAATAAGCAAAATAACAAGTGAATTCTCACACAAAATACTGAAGAAATCTCCTGGAAAAAACATGGCTTCATGATCATTAAGTAAATGCTCCAACACCTATCTGCAAACTACTAACTAAAATTTTGAATTGCAAAGAACTTCACCATGTCCACTGCTGAGCAGTAAAAGTTCCATGGATAGGGAAAAGAACAAATAGGTGAGAGAGGCAGTACCTTTTTGCTTAAACACAGAATGAATTCATTTTCATCCCTTGAATCAATTAATCTGAGACGAAGGGGATAAACCTCCACATTAAACTGTTTTCTGTTAGAATGCCCCTGTGAGATCATCTTTCTTGGCAATGCGGGTCCACCTGAGTACCTAGACAACACAGAAAATAAGAATGAAATAATATAAAAAGTGAGGAAAACAAGACTAGTTAAAAGGACAAACCATACTTCAGATACTTAGCCGCACCAAGGAAAAAAAAAGACAAATGCTATTTTCTTCGTTTTTCGTATCTTTTCCTTTCTATAAGGATGTTGGAAGAAGAGAATAGAGGGACCTTTCAGGCATTTAGGGGTCTACAATGGATTGGAAGTTGATATTATAAGGATATATGGGTGTAAGTTTTAACTGCAATTTCAGAATTGCTGGATGTATAATGTATTAATGACAAACTTTATTAATCTCCAAAAGTTAAATAAGAAATTAAGAGAAAAATAACAACAGAACCTAAAAGTTCAGTTCATAGACAACATAATATACATCTTAAGAGCACCACTACCAGCCTTCATAACAGCAGTGAAGACACCACTTAAAACTAAGAAAGAAAAGTCAAGCTTCAAATTAGGTACTTCATTCATTTGTTCATAGTTTGTAATAAAACGTCCATTTTCTCAAATATTAAAGATCGAATATTTAACTCAACAGAGAACAATTGTTACTAATAAAAAAAAAGGATTCATGACCATGGAAATGGCGGAAGGGTCAAGAATAAAAATTGAAGAAAGGAACAATGTTTACCATTGAAGAAGCTTTTCCCAAGCTCTCTGAGGTAGTAAAACATAATCACTCCCTTCCACCAACGCCCTGATTAGATCTAAATCCTCACCGTGACAACCCGTTTCACTTTCAACTATGTCAGAGTTATCGATTGGACCAGGTCTATCAGCAATACCTGGAGTAACAGCGTCCAAATCTAGGGAACCAGCCAATTGTTCCACATCACTTGCTTGACCAACATACTTCTCCCACCTAGAAAACCACCTATACAAATTGCAGAACGACAGAATTTAACCACAGAGCGAACAAAAGTAAAATAAGCACATCAATTAAAAATTTTTCCGATAAATGATCAAATAGTACACAAGGAATCTTTTTTTTAATGAATAAAGGAAATCTACAAAGAGGGAAAAGATAAAAAGAAAAAGAAAACATACCAATGAAGTTTAGTTCATGCATTACAGCAATAATAAGACAAGAAAATCCAAAAAAAGGGAAAATCGAAAGCACCTGTAAGAAACGACGTAGTACAAGTTGCCTTCTCGGAGATGAAGGTCGGCTTCATTGATCAAGTCATCGACAATCCGCTTCTCTTCAGCAGGCGTGCAAGGCAAGTAAGTCCGTCCATTCTCAATCGAGAAACCTGAATTGGGTATTTTCATTGACGATTTCAAACTCTACAGCAAAAAGAACAGAAGACAAGTTTCAACAACTAATCAATCACGAAATTTCAAGATCTTCATCGAAGAAAGATGAAAGATAGAAAGTGGAATGGTGGTAAATTGATAGAGATAATAGTAAAATTGAAATAGAATAGAAGGAGAAATATGAATATGTAACCCTAGATTCAAGGGTGTTCTGGGTTGATTGAGGAGAGACCAGATGTGGGTTGAGAGAGAGAGAAAATGTAATTACCGTTTTTTCAACGATCTTCTTGTCTTTTTGGTGCGAGTTCGCAGGGACCCTCTCCTTTTAAACATCCTAAAATACCTACAATTTCTCTTTTCTTAATTTCTGACATTTGTAATAAAAAATTACAAATTAACTCATCAATACAATAATAACACTAAAATCAGTCATATTTACAAAATTAATATTTTTATCATACTTACTTCAAACTTGTTTATTGTGCATAATTTTATACTTTAAAATTAATATTCAATTTATACTCAAAAGGTCATTAAGCGGGGGCTTTATTTATTGACAAGTCCATTGTCCATCACGCTCAATGGAAGGATACACCGGTGAAAAAGGAATCAAGTTCTAATTTTTCACATTTGGTTTATGTAACCTCTACTTCTATGCAAGATATTAAGCCTCTTAGATTACAAATGCTTTTATGACAATCTTCCAAAGTGATGAAGGAATAAAAGCCCCTCAAGCCGATTTACTATATCTTCTGTTTTATTAATAGGTGTATCACTCCCATCATTCATACTTTTTTTAGTTCTTGATCACCTTTTAAAATTTTATGTGACTTAAACATCAACATTTACATCACTACAAAGGATGGTATTGCAACAACTTATAACATCAAGTCACAACTTTCTATAGTACAACTATAAATGAAACAGTTACTCTAAATTATAGATGGATCTCATATGAAGACCGACAGTTACATAACCTTATGGACTATCAAGATCTCTCTGGATTTTCCATAAAGCCTATAATTCCTTTCTCGCCATAGAGCATAAAAACTACAGTTAAAAAGTTGTCTTGAAGATATATGCATCTTGTTTCATCCTTTTGCAATTTGAGTTGACCATCTAAGCATATCCATCTACTCCACTTCTCTATAGAATTTATGCAGAAGCTGCAGAATTCTTATCCACAATGTTCATAAGTATGAGCACAAGAAAAATAGGTGAATAATTGTCCTTGAAGAAAACTTACAGAGGAGGTAGAGGGTAGGTATCTTGTCTTCCAATGCTTCTATTTTTGGTCTTTAGCCTTTGTCTTGCAGCTAAGCAACCTTATAAATTAAGCTTTTGGGATTAAGGTTTTAGCCTAAATCAAATCAAGCCAGAAGACTTCTAGGAATGTTTCCTAAAGAGCTTGCAACATGATTGATTGGTGAATTTTAAAGAAGAGTCCCTCATTAATATGAGACCTTCCTCAAGAGGGTTAGGATTATATGGTGGAAGGTTGTTGGTAATGCAATATAATCCCCCAACTTCCCCCTAAAATAATTTCACTCACTTTGGTTGTTTGAGGAATTCTAAAGGATAAATGATCTAATTCCTTCTATGCAATAGCCCTAGGTTGGAACAATTGTCAAACCAAAACCAAATGTTATTAGCATTTCCAATATGGCTTTTGTAAAGGGATTGTAGCATCCTGTTATCCCATGTTAAGGGTTAGAACCCTATAATAGTGTATATGAGAGTTATTGAGAAATTAGAAAGCGTATTTCATGCACATGCATATTATAGCATGCACATACACTTGAATATTGAATTGTTGCACATTAAAATGATTGTAGATGCATTCATTGACATTTTTCGGGTATAAATGAGTTATAAATGTGATTATATTGAGAATTGTGATTTTTTATGTATTGAAAATTGATTTGGAAAGTATATGCATTGATAGAATTTTTGGTGAAAATTAGAAAATTTCTAAAATTTTAAGTATTTTTGGACTAAGAAAAATGTCAAGTAGCAAAACAATTGATAAATGGTAGTAGAAATTATTGTCCAATGGCAATGGAAATTTTAATAAATGACCTTGTGATTTATTGACAAGTGTCATTGAAAATTGGGAGACATTTGGATTAAAAATTGAAGACTAATAGACTAGTTTTTAATAAGGGTCTAAATGGGACCATAGGAGGTGACAAATGGCAGTGACAAGTGTCACTACCACTCACCACCCTCTCTCTCACAATTCTTTCACTTGAAAGACCAAGTTAATTGTTTTGCCTTTCATTTCTACTCATCTCTTCATCTTTTTCTTGGCTTTCTCTTCTTCTTCATGAATTTTGATTCACCAAACCATCACCAGCATTGAACCTTGCTTCCATCTATCAATTGCTACTTCCATTTTGTTTTTTCTTCCATTTGTCACTAAAAACCTATCCCTACCACCTTTAGAAGATGGAGATCGTATGATGCTTAGGAGCTAGGGCTAAGTGTTATTTCTGAAGATCTGAAGCTAAATCAAGTAAGTTATGCTTTAAATATCAGATGGTTAAATGAAGCTAGAATAATGAGTAAATTAAGATTTGATGACTTGATTATGCAATGTTTATGTATGTGTCGTGGCTGATGAAAAATTTATGTAAATGTCTTGCTCTTGTATATATATGATGGGTAATAATTCCTATATTGTTATAGAGACGTTTTAAAGGTAGAATGATCATCATAATGGTGTTAGGATGAGTGCAGAAAATTGATAATGAATGGGTACATGTACATGTTTTGTTTTTGGTTAGTGATCAAATATAGATCATGAATTGGTTTGTGAATGATATCGAGTTAAAATGGAGTTGAGAATGAAGAGGAAATGAAGTAGAGAAGATGATCTAGGTACAAGATGGGTTAGATGTAAAATGTTGGAAGTTATAAAATCTAGAAAATTGGAAGAGAGTTAGAAAATGTTAGCAGTAACATTTACACTGATTAAGCTTCTGTATTTTAGTCATAACCTGTTCTATAGTTATCCAAATGAAATGATTTAGATTAAATTAGAGACATAAGGCTACACTTTTCATGAAGACATCGAATTTAAATTATGTCCTTAAGAATCTTAAAATTAGACATGAAGTTGAGAACTAGGTGCAGCAAATTGGTGGATGAATGTATATGTTTGTGTTCTGTTTTGAGAGTACGAGAATATGTTCTATTTTGAGTGTTTATGATCAAATATGGAATATGAATTGTGTACGGATGATGTTGAGTTGAAATTAAGGTATACTTGAAGAAGTATCAACTTGAAATGATTAATGTTGAATATGAATTGTTTGAGACATAGGAATGAGATATGTTATGGAAAAAGGGTAGGAATTCATAAATGATGAGAATTAGCTGTAAGTGATGAATCAAATAAGTAGAGATTAGAGAGTTTAATGAAATAAAATTGATAGTTGAATTTGTTTGGCCCCAAACTTTTCTTGGAAGCTAGAACTGTTAAATGAGGAAGTGTTGGCGATTCTTCATGTGAATAGAAAAGGAGAATGTGAAATGAAGTAGAAAAGATTGATTGAATCAAAGTGAGATGATCGGTTAAAAGAGTATAAGTTGGATATTTTACTGAACATGCTTCAGTATTTTGACGATATCTTGATCTGTAGAGCTCCAAATGAGTTGATTATTGTTTCTAACTAAACTAGAGGCATGGAGCTACAAGTTATTGGAAGGAATTGAATTTCAATTCAGTCCTTAAGACTTTCAATTTTTGGAGTGAAGTTGGGTATAGTGTACAATCTCGGTTTAGTAACAGTCCGAAAGTGTTTGGGCCATAACTTTTGCTCTAGTTATCCAAATGAGATGATTCTTGATTTGGATTAAACTAGAGAGATAAGGCTACAAATTTTCGGATGAAATCAAGTTTTTATTCAGTCTTTAAGAATATCAATTTTTGGATGAAAGTTGAGTACAAAATATTGTTTCAGTATAAGAATAGTTTGGAAATGTTTGGGGTATAACTTTTGGACTATGGAACCAAATTGAATGATTTTGATGTTATTAGAAAATTGAGACAATGAGGAACATGTTTCTAGAAGGAACTGTTAGCAAATTCCTTCAATTGTATTATCAGAAAGATGTCTTGATTTTTTGGAAGGAGTTAGGCAATGATTTAAGTGAATTTTAAGGTCTTAATAGAGTATTTTGTGGAATTAATTAGCATGTTAATG
>JAOQMQ010000195.1:20794930-20812659 GCA_027563845.1 Erythroxylum subrotundum | reverse complement strand
GCATGACGGTCGTAGTCCTCAACACTGTCGTGACTCCGACGGCATCCATGGTGAAGATGATCCTGCGGTGTAGATGATGGTGAAGTGGTCGACGGTGAATGATGGTTGCGGTGGAGAATGATGATGATGAAGTGCTCGGATCGTCTCTAGGGTTTCCGAATGTGTCTATATGTATCTGTGTGTATTCGGTGTTCTCTTCTGTAGCCAGCCGACTCTCCCAAATGACCTAATTTGGCAAGTATTTAAAGTAAAGAGCCGGGTCGGGTTAATACAGTGAGAAAAATTTCTATTTGAAGTCCGAGTTCCCGTCTGTACGTCACGATGAGGGAATTAATTGGCATCGCGACGTGCTGCTCTGGCTTGCTCACCGCGTCATGTGAATTGTTTGACGTCGCGACGTGCGGCTCCTGCTTGCTCGCCGCGACGTGTTGATTTGTTGACGTCGCGACGTGCTTGATTTGTTCTGTTGGACGCGTCGCGACTTGTTGGAAGGCTCACAACCTGTTGATTTCTTGGCATGGTTGACTCCTTTGTGTTCCTACAATTAAATCACAATTTGCAGCATCAATTATCCTTGGAAAAATTATAATGCAATCAATATCACTTTGTAACAATTTTACTAACAAATTGCAATTAATAAGAGCTCACTATGAGGAACTAACTTAAGCACAAAAATCACAAATTAGGAGTTAGAAAGTGCATTAACAGTTATGAAAATGCAGCCAATTAATAATATAAACTTGGGCTCAATCAGTCTGTTAAGAATCAGTTTTTAATGGAACAGATGTTCCTTTCTAGCAACTTTGAGTAGCTCATGAATAGTCTTATATTTAGGTCGTGGGTTTGTAAGTCCAATCCAAGGTCTTGAATCCAGATTATAGTCATTATACCTAGGATGAAGCTCTTGGGAAGGTTGACAATGATAGATTTCTCTGGGTTGATGCATTCCTTTGTGTCTAGGTTTTGCCCTCCTTTTTCAAACATAGACTTTATCTTCACTGTCCATGTCATCATAGTTGAGTGTTGGATATATTTCACAATCTGGCTCACATATGGATGGGTCTACATCCCATATGAAATGTCCTCAATGATGGCTAATGTAAACAGGTTGTCCACCAGATTTAACATAATAGATTTGAGGTCCAACTTTGCCTTCTTTATGTGATAACATTAGTTGAAGCATTAAAATACGTCCAAATGTGCTTGAGGATCCAGGTTGGTCTTCATTGGGCCTAGTGTAGATGTATTTAACATATCCATCTCTTAATATCCTAAGAATAGGAGGAGTAGTTATGTGGAAAAAAAATGCTTGTGATGAGCATAGAACACCTTCTGGTATTTAATGATCCATTCTATTAGCATCAATTTTTTAAGTTCCATTGGTGGCAATTATTTTGGAATCTGAATGATAGCAGTTTGATCATGATCTCGATCTGCTACCATATAAGAGCATCAAAAGTGAAATTTAGAAAACTAAGATCTACAACATGGTTCTGTAAGTGATATATCATTTGGTGACGCAAACTAACCATAATTATTGTAGGGTCTTGCTCTATGCCAGTGACCTGGATTGAGTCGTTCTGATAAGATAGGACAATCCAACCTGATATTGAAATCAGGAGTTATAGTGAAAAATGACACTTTCATTGTTAAGAGTTGTCAACAAAGTATCAATCAATGTATTTTGGTAAGTAATGTAGGCAGTGTCAAGAAGAGAGATCCTATCAGTGGCTAGAATTTCTTTTCGTCCATTGAGAGTAAGAACAAGTTTGATGGATCCATCATGGAAATGGGTATGATTTTGTTCTCTCCAAAGAGATATATCTTTCGAATCTCTAATTTGACATATTGTTCTGTTATTGTGGATTTTGAACTTTGAATGATCTCTTTCACTTTCGGATGAATTGTAGTAAGGATGGTCCAAATACTTCTAGTCCAAGAATGATTGTGAGAATATATACTATAGGGGCTTAATAGAGGAAAAGAAGTATCATGAATACGACTTTCCTCAGGAATATAGGTAATTTCTATAAGATTTTCTATTTTATTAGAAAGAGTACATTTGACATTAAAAGGAAGAATTGCTATTGAAAAAGTTGAAGGGGGATGAACAAGCTTACTAAGGGTATGTTTGGTTGGACGTGAAGTTTTTAATGGAATATAATGAAATAGTTTATAATGAAATAGAACGTAAATAGATGTAATATTAAAAAATTGTTATTTGGGATGGAGAGAAGGGTTCATAATGTAATATAGTGAAATGTTATTTGGATGAAGGGTTTATAATGTAATATAGTGTAAAGTTGTTTATCATTTTACATTCCATCCTAAACTCTCAAAATCAGAGGTTTTTCATTTTTACTGTTTAGGATGGAATGGGACGTAATATGAAATCATCATCTTCCATTCTATTATAAAATCTCCTCCCAAGCGATGAAATAATATTACATTCCATTCTATTTTATTATAAATCCCTCGACCAAATATAGCCCAAGTAAAAAGTCACTCATGGCATATGAAAAGATCTCTTTATTTACTTTCTCATTATTTAGCTAGCTGTATTTTGCAAAAGAATTTGACTTTAAAAAAATTATTAATATTTTTATACGTATAAAATATTTTATTTATATATTTTAATTTTTTATTCACTATGTACCAATTTTATCTTCTTTAAACCTTCAATTTCTAGTTACCAACTGTCCATTCAATTTTACGTTTGTACTTCTGCTCCCGCTTCGATGTATAAAACATTGGTTATAATAACATAAGAGTGACGATAGCAATGAGTCAAGCCAAGCTCGGGCTTGGATAACAGATGTCTAAGCCTAATCCAACCTAAGTTTTTTAATTTAAAAATGTTAAAACAGCATCGTTTTAATGTCTATTTGCATATAAGAGCCAAATCTCAGATCGAGCTCGGACTTTGGCAAAGGACTAATTTTTTAGGACAATCAAGCCCGAGGCTCAGTCAACCCCAGCCTAGCCCATTAACTTTAGGCCATGGCCTGGGCCCAATTGCCAACTTTACATAAGGGATAAATAATCAACTAACTTTCTAGTTAACATTCCAACTAAAACTCGCCTAAGGGCTAAGTGTTGTGTTTTGGCTAAACTGCTACAGAATCTTCTTTCAATCAATCATAACTAGCAACTGCATTCAGACAACAGTCGCAACGACCGTCGCACATCAGGCATTAAATACGACAAAAATGAACTTGTAGTGGCATGTCCTCTTCCAAAAGAAACGTTGCCACTTTTGGAGCAAGTCCTACATTTACATTAATGTTACAAACTTGACATCGGTACATTAATGTTACAAATTTGACATCGGAGTCGAGACCTCCTTTTCTTCATCAAATCACTAGTGTAGGAACATGACGTCTGATACCAACGGGACTCAGAGAGCCACAATCAAACAAAGCATCCAAACTGGAGCTAAACTGATATAATACAAACCAGTTGCATATCTACAGGGACCACAAGGCATGACAAGATCTGGATATAACTGCTGGAGCTGCCCATAGGGGGAACTGTACATAAATATGAAAGGATAAGCCACCTCCAGAACTCTTGAGACTAATCAGAAAATGAAAAAGCAGGCTCTCAGAGTTGCATTTTCCCTGTATCATCCAAGCTGACAGAGGCCTCCATCCCAACTGAAGCACCTCCACCACCCTCGATTTCATCCTCACTAAACAAACTCTCCTCAGTCGAATGAGAAAATGGACCAATATCATCATCAGTTACAGAATCCAATTTCCGTCTCTTCCTGACATCCTTTATACCTCTTCCTTGCGGTGCTAGTCTCCTTTTCCTTGCTTTCCTCTTGCCCTTTGGATAATCTTCTCTCTGTGACTCAAGGTTTTTACTTTCTCTCACCTTTAGAGCTCTTCCATCACCATACTCATTATCATCTGATTCTTCAGCATCCAGTTTTCGACGTTTCCTACTTGTATTTGTCTGATTCATAGTAAAGTTCCTAATTAGGATGCCAAACAATGCTAAATCCAAGAATACTGAAGTACTTGGAAGAAAAAAACAAATGGTACTTTTAAACACGTTGCCACAAATACAGCATGCAATCATCAAGTTGCTCGTTTTCCCTAGGGGTGGTTGGTGGAGAGGAAATTTTCTTCTATTATGAACTCTCATAATCGAATCTTCTCTACTAGCCTAGATTTAACGTAATTAAACCATCATTATCATCCAGATTCCTACAAACATGCTAGAAAGGCTCCAGAAATCCAAAGGTCCAAATCGAGCGAGTTGGCTCTCCTTTTATGAAAGTCACCCAAAGCCTATACCTTCTCTACCTAAAGAGACCAGAGTTGACCACAATATTGGACAGATTTTATAGGCTTCTCCAATTTCATTTTGCCTAAAAAAGTCATTGTCACTGGATTAGTCCATTTTGCATTTTCATTTCCACACTGTTCTTTTCCGATAGAAGTATTAAATTAATCAATGTTAATTTCACAATTGTCACTGAAAAACTTACACCATCTAAGTTGTAAACAGTCTATTCTCTCATATGGTTAATGATTACAATGTTCTATTTTTGAAAAGAATCAGATCCTTTAAACTACAGCTTTTGCAACTTATTTGCTGAAAGTAACTGTACAAGTATGGCCAACGAAACCATTAAGAACAATTAATGGCATACCTTTGGACCGCGATCAACCAATCGAGCCCATTCATGTCGGTTCCTCAAGCAATCAAGAACAGCTTGAGAATGACTTGAATATGCATAGCGTTCTCCATTATGCTTTCTCAAGTTATGCCAGTGCTGAAAAGGAAATTACTAACAGTGAAGTCTGAGATGTTCTCTAGTACTAGAATAGAATATCTTGACGACAATGGTATTAATTATGCGGACAGAATCATACCGGTAAGACAGCATTGCATAGTTCTTCATAAGTCATGCGTTTGCCTTTGCTCATGATCTCATTGATTAAGCCTGTAGATTGAACAATAGAAACATCAACAAGAAAGCACAGAGTAAGCAAAAATATGGAGATGAAAGGACACAGAAATTGAAAGACACTAGAGAAAGTTCCCTTTCTTCTTTCATTTGTATCATACACGTACATACCAATAAACATATCCTGATTTGAGAGTTCTACTGTGCCTAAGGTGGGTAGCTACCTGGTAAAGTTTGATGAACAGGACCACCAATGGTGCCAGTCTCCTCATCAGAGATAGTCTTTGGAGAATTATGTAAAGATGAAACACGATGGTCATTAACCTCAGTAGAGGAAGATGGCCCGCTGTTTGCTGTTGATGTAGATGCAGTAGGGACATTTTTCTTGATAGAATGTATTGACATAGGTGAACTATTGCCCTCTCTCTTACATGATATATCAGCGGAAGATCCCGAATCATGTCGCCTCCAATCAGGTGATAATAGCACTCTACCAGTCCTTTTGTCTTCAACATCACGCTCATGAGAACGGCAAACCCCATCTTTGTATGCATCCCTATTTATCCTCCGAGAACTCTGACAAATGAATGTAGGCTGTGATTAGAATAAAGAATCATGCTAATGATCTATATCAACAACGGTGCTACTGTATCTATTTACTTCGAGTATGAATCTTTTTTTTCACCCATATTTTGAAGTAAACAAGTAATATGCATCTCACCAAAGTACAATCCTTTCCTCCAGAACCAGATGTACGCTTTACAAGCATGCTGATTGCAGTCGGCGATGTCAAACGGGGTAAGCTACCAGCATGACGAACACGAGGAACACGAGGTACTCTAGGAGAACTATTGAGCTCTTGGTGTAAAAGCAAAGCAAGCTATATACATACAAATGAATAAATCAGTTTTATAGATCCTAAAGCCAAAACTAAATCGGAAGAATAGAAGAAAAAAAGGAAGAAAAATAATGATCATACCTCTTCATCACTTAAAGCTGCAGGAGAATTAGCAGCGGCAGAAAGGTTCATTGACACTGTATGATTTAGTTTAGATAATGACTGGTTGGCAAAATGATTTAACTTTTCACTCCTCAAGGGTAGTGTTGATGATGGCGCTCTATTTTGCACAAGTGAATCACATTCATTATGCAACGATCCCACAGACTCAACAGAAACCAAAGATGCTTTAGAAGAGTGAAGCAATGAATCATTTGCATCTGAAACAGTTTGTTTGGGAAGATAAGTATGTGACATCTTGCCTGAGTTTGTCACCATTGAAGCAGAACAGGATTTTTGATGTTCCTTTTCTGTTTTTATTGACTTTTCATGCCAATCTTCAAGAGCACCAAGATCAATTGTGGCCCGATCCTTCTTGAGACCTGTATGAAACTCATGAAGGACCACCTGCTTAGTATCAGGTGAAGAATTCACACCATCAGCAGATTTAAAGTTTTCAGATGCAGATGATTTAGAGGTCATGACCGCAGATAAAGTCGAAGATAATTTTTCAGAAAATATTCTTTGTTGACTGGGTAATCTGGGAACTGTCAAGTTAGTTCCAATTGATGTTGAGAGTTCTTCAGTAAATCCTGAACTATGTTTGGGTTCTGAAGTACATTTTTGCATTGACATTGAGCCTTCAGCACGATCAAATTCTTGCTTAGGTTGACAAAAATCATTTTTTAGTTCCTGATATTTATCTGGATGATAATCACCAACATCCTCAGAGATTTTATCAGCCTCTTGTTCCCTGTGGTCTGGTAAACAGCTTGATGCTAAACCATTCTTCTTGGAATTTTCAGGCATATTCTGAACTAATATCCCATTCATGACACCCCTAGAATCACTGTCATGGACTTCTACTTTGATGATGGGGCACAAAGAACTAGAACTGGGATATGTACCACCACTAACATCAATCTGTTTCATCTTAACTTCTTCTGCAGCACTAGGCAACTCATTATTTGGAGGCCTCAAATCACTTGCAGCAGATACTTCCATGTTATTATCAGGGTTAACATTCAGGATGCCATCTCCCTATAATAAATACAATTGAAGTGATCTAAAGTTTTGACATGGTATGCAAGAACTAAGGAAACCATATAAAGTAAAAGGCTTGCAGCCAACCAATAGTTGCAGACTAAAGAGACAACTGGGCATACCTCAAGTTTCACAAGCAATTTTCCAACACGAGTATGCTCCAATGCTGATGAAGCTATTACTTTGGCAGAACTGTCAACCACGGGTACAACTACAGGGCCATGCTTCCTTTCCTTGGATCCAAAACCAACTGGAAAGTTAACATTAGAGGTGTCACAAGATAATGCTTCCAAAGAGCCCTCCAAGCTATCCTTAGGCTTCTCAGCTCCACTGCTTACTGCATCATACTCCAATGATCCACATCTTTGCAAGGCAGCATCCATTAAATTCACGTTCTTAGTACCTTGACTATCATTCATGAAAGACTTCGAACTTCTGTCTTCATAAAATTCCACTGGTTTTCCATCACAGGCTGATGTAAACACTAGTTATAGAATAAAGAGAAATAAACAATCTGAGTCAGTAGAAGCAAGTCTACAACTACAAGACAAGACCTTTACTATATATTCATTCAAAGTGCAAGCACACAAAACAATGACGAAAAGTCTGTTGAATTTGTGGACATCTAGTAAACACACAGAGTAAATGAATCTTAACTAATAACGAAAAGACAGCAAAGTGTCCCAAGTCACCTGATTCAGCAGACGCATGTAAACTTTTCAAGGACATATCCCCCTCCTTGTCTAAAGCTCCGGCTCTGTTCTTTCGACTTCGATCTTTGGAAGATCCAAGCTCTTCTCTCCGCTTACCGGATGGTACCACGACAGACCTAAGCAAGCTTCTCTCTTTTTTCACACCAATCTGTTGATGCCCAACATCTTCATTTTTCTTGTCAAAGCACCCTTCCTTGCCATGTTTACCTCTCATACCAATCAAAGCAACAGCAGAGGTCGCTAAAACACTCTCCTTGGGCAAGGAAAAGAAAACACCTGCACCTTTATCGACAGCATTCAATTTCTCTCCCTCACCATCCCCATTATTGTCCTCCTCCCAACAAGGGAACTCTCTGTAGTGGAAATTAAACTTCTTGGGCACATAACCAGTACACTTCCACAACGCCGGTGAGAAAACGGACGAAAAGCCTTTAAATAACGCCGAATCCCCACCAGGAATCCCCTGAACATGGACTCTCTCCTCCATCGGTATATCTGTCCAAAGCCTAAAGGGCCTGCGCGGGGGGCCATTTGCCACGAAGTCGCTCTCTAACCGGATGGTTTTCGTGGGCATTTCAACAAGCAACTGAGCGACCTCGGTCTCTTCACTGTCGTTGCGATTGCTCTTGGCCTTGCACTTATCACAAGTAAAGAGCTCCTCTCCTTTAACGTAGCAAGAGCAGCGCGTGTGCACCCAGACGCCACAGTCGTCGCAATTGACCATTTCTTCGCCATCGTCGAAATTGACACCGCAGATGCAATCCACGGTCCACGAGCCATCGACCCAGTCGTCGTGTGGATCGTGGTGGCTCTGGAAACGGTGAGACCGCCGCTTCATATGTTCAATTTCTATGACCTAAGCTTATTGAGGAAAAAAAATCCAAAATCCAAAACCCCAACTGCAATTCCCAAGCTAAAAAGAGGTAATTCACATCGTTAGCTGTCGAATCCTGGAAATGGCAGAAACCCAAACCCGTCAACGAATGCCGGATTAGATGGTTGGTGGAAACTTTGAAACATAAAACAGAAGTGGCTTGGTTCTTGAGAGTGAGGGAAAGTTTGGATGGGTAAACCTCCGACACCAAGTCAGTTTTGGGGCTTTGTACTCCCAATCATGCACAATTTCCTTTTTGCCCTTGCAATTTACTTAGACCAGAAGACCACAACTTCATATTTCCTTTTTGGTAAAACTTTATAATTGATAATTACTAATAATTGGTAAATTTCGCTATATTTAATTATTAAAATAGTAACAAAAGGTCTGTCTTAAAATTTGGAAAAGCTTTTAGAAATTTTATTAGTCACTTTATAAGTTTTGAAATTGCCTATAATATAATATTAATGGAATCACAATGTGAAGTTTAGGTCAACTAAGTAAAGGTTATGTCAATCAAATGCTTTCGATTCAAGTTATGTTGATCTTTTGTTAAACTATGTAGTCGACATTCAACTGGTTATAGATGAACTATTTTTTACGTGAATTTTAACACTTTTTTTTCTTTTCTTATTTTGAAGAGGATGTTCCTTGTCTTAAAAAGAAGCATACATGCTGTGCTAGAGAGAGGAGACAAGTGCGGCCTGTATGCTTGAGAGGGATGACTCATGAGCTGAATGACCAAAATAGCATTGCTTGCGTCGATCTACCTTTTTGATTTGATGTTCCTATTTTCAATGAATTTTTAGTCACTTTTTATTTTTAATTTATCAACTGAGTCTAGTAACTT
Source organism: Erythroxylum subrotundum (assembly GCA_027563845.1). Classification (NCBI taxonomy): domain Eukaryota; kingdom Viridiplantae; phylum Streptophyta; class Magnoliopsida; order Malpighiales; family Erythroxylaceae; genus Erythroxylum; species Erythroxylum subrotundum. The sequence goes on along the minus strand of JAOQMQ010000195.1, from coordinate 20,803,260 downwards.
TCTCTTTAGTCATTAAGTAATTTTGTTTAACAAATTAACCATCAATTAAATATGGATCAAGATTCAATAGTTGCAATTGAATATAATTAAACTATAAGGTCACAAAGTTTAAATCACGTAAACAACTTTTTGTAAAAAACAAAGGAAAGTCTACGTATATTATAACCCTCTCTAGACTTCGCAAAGTAGCTAGCCCTATGCACTAGGTACGATGAATATTGAATAAAAGATGAAGTAAAACAACACTCTAGAAGAAAGAAAATGCAAGGACAAAATGTGTGGCCTAACGCTAGAAATGATGAATATAATAGGAAAATTGGCATGAATGAAAATTATGGTTTTATTAATGAACCTATATCTAGAGAATAAGCAAAGAGGGTCAAAATAAAATTTTAACTTAAATTTTGATAGTTAACTTAAATTTAAAATTTAATAGTGTCCAAAAAAGATTCTAATATTATAAAAATTATTATATTTAAACCTTAAGTTAATAGAATCCTAAACTTTTATTTAAAAAATACCTTTGACTTTCTCATTTTTTTTAGTGGATAGTATATTGTTAATTAGGCATCTTACTTAGCAATATGAGTCCCATCAAGACCTTTCTATATTTTTGGAAATGATTTTTCATTATGTTTAACTGAGCAAATCACATGAAATTGTATTCAATTTCTTAAGGTTTGACAAAGATCAAAGAGAATTAGGCAGTTGTTCTATAGTAGATTGTTTACGGGATAGTTCATTTAATGATATTAGATTCGATTTTGGAAGTAACCTACTAAATGGACAACTATCTAAACACAGCTCCTCAAGTTTTATAAGGCTATATTATGGATTTTGTATCGTATAAATCGATGTTGGCTAGTATATATTTTATTGACCAAAAAGATATGGATATATCAATTTTTACATCAGGTTAATTAAAATACTAGCAGGTACTAATCTTTTTAGTTGCTAATAACCCATATTGACTGATATGATAAATATTGATTATTTACTGGGTTAAAATTGAAATTTTTAAAAATTTAAGGACTAAATTAAGAAAATTATCTAACCTTATCCTTATCTAGACTCCCACCCCACTCTACATTTTACCGACACGTTTGAGTCATCTCCTCACGCCACTTTGCATTTCACAAAGAAACTTACTATCATTGTTGATTTTTCATACTAATGAACCGTTGCACCTTTATCTTCTCAGGAATATTCTATTAGTGTATGTCTTACAGCTAATTAGTTGATTAAAATTTTATGATATAAATAATTAGAGGCACTCTTTATCTTTATATTTTTAGTATATTCCATATTTTTATACTAAAGGTAAAATTTATTAGATAATTACTATGCAACTTCTAACATTCCACTTTCCTAAAGCATATAACCAACATATCAAAAGATATTTGGGAACATACTCTACAAAAATGGCAAGATAAGACGGTTAAATTAATTCATTTTACATTTTACTTTTTTAATCCATCGCACATAACATAAAACATTCCAATAATCATGTTCCATTTTTATTCACAAACATATACAGTCTCAAATGTCATTACATTTCCAAAATTCACATGTACAATATACAATAGTTTAGAGATACAATCATTGATACATCTTAACTAAGACATTTGCAGGTACAACTGATCTCAACACTGACCCATATCTAAATGCAAAAGTTACTTCAATTAAACTAGCTAGTTCTCCTCTGAACCTGAAAATCAACGTTGCAATTTTGATAAGTTTGCGAAATCAACGAGTAAATCATCATCGATGTGCTCACTCAAACAGACATAAACATCACAAGTATATAACATAGTTCAATCAGTATCTCACATCATTCAGAATTAAATCTCATATATCATATCGTTCAGAATTTAGCACATGATCGCAGTATTCATCATATTTCAACAAGCTCATAAGAATACAAACATTTCATATAATCATTTCAGGATAATCTAATCATTCATTTCATCTCATTCAGATCATCAACATGTACACAAACATAGCATATCATTATATCCTCTCAATTTAGTCATTCTTTGCAAATATTCACATGGTACATGTAAAGTTATGGATGCAAATGCACATGAGACTCTACTTTCATTTTTATTTTGTTGTGATCAAGCATCTATTTAATTGTCTCGTACCCGTTGTGGATACTTGGCTCATTTCAGATACTGTCCCGTACTCATTGTGAATACCGGGCCCATTAATCGTTGAGTTTGTGGCTCTGTGTGCACATTTATGAGCTTTAAGCTCTTTTTCACATTGGTCACTCTAGTCACAACTCCTTTATTTGATCATGCACATCAATGTCATGAAATGCATCATTTCACATAATGTGCTATCAATCACTTTCATTCGGTGTGCACAGTCATTTATCACAGTCATCAAATCGGAGTTTGGCATTCAACATTCAGTTGAGTACACATTTTTCCCACACATACAATCAGTATGCACTTCCTATACAGTCCCGAATAATGATCTCCCCGGACAATTGATGGTTCTAAATTTCACAATCATATCAGTAATAGTTCAATAATTGACAATAATCAAAATAATTCAATCATAGTAAGAAAAAATCTAGGTTAACTCACTACACATATAACTCATACAAAAACACACATATAATTGGGTTTACACATCTAGGTTGACCCACAATATGCTCCAGTAAACTATTGTCTTGATGATCCGACAATGTCTGGATGCTGTCGGTGTATTTATTCTTCTATTGTCATGCAATACACAAATAATTCATATATTACTAAGTTGATCAATCACATAATTATTCATCCATGCACATACATATGTGTCATGTTCAATGCATGCTCAATTGACTATTCTGGGTATGTATCCTTATTCCCAAGTCTTGATCATTCATTCATTATAACTTGTTTAAAAGTTTATACCTTAAGTAAGTTTGATCACTCTCAATTCGTCAATCATACGATCACCAATTCTTTTCTAATGTTTTATATTCACACAATTTCCCAATTCTCATTCATTTATAGATAATTCACATTGTTCATATCCTTTGAATCACCTTTGCATTCATAAGAACACCTTCACTCCTTTGATAACTTATAAATTCTAGCTTTAGGTACATTGATATCAAACAATCCAATCCTTAATATCATTTAAGAACCTAAACTCATCAAACACTTAACCAATTGATTCAACATCCAACTAAGTTTATTTTAGCCTCCAATCAAGTCTAATTACACCAATGTATAGTGTCTTATCCTTATTTGATTCAATCAAGAACACAAAACATAATTTTTTAGCCAAGCATTTTCACGATCGTGGGAAGGAACCAATACAATTCCCACGATCATGGGATGGGTGAACCGAAAGTTCACCTTCACTTTCCTTCCATTTTTCTTTCAAAATTTGACACCTTCATGATAATTCATCAATTACACCTTAAAGATACTTCAATTCCTCATCAATTCATCTTTAATTCCAATTCCAATTCAAATCATTCATTTAGTAGTTCACAAATTATGGTCTTTCAAACATCAAAATCAAAACAGAACATAACCAATCCATTCATTAAATTCCCAGCACAAATTCAACACCAATTCTACAACTAAATTCATCCCCGATCAATCATCATAAATGTTATTCTATCATATGTCAATAGGTTAATAAATCACTTACTAGTTCAGCTCAATGCCTCCTCAAACATCAAGCTAATCTAACCTTATGTGTAATGTTTACATCATTTTCTTCCTAATGTTCCTTTATGAACAAGTTGTCTTCTTATAATCATAACTCTCTCTACAAAGATCCAAATGTCATGAATCTTGTGTCCCCTGAAACTAGACTTCCATCAGTCTTATTAGATCCAAAAATTACACAAATAACATCTCCCTTTAAAATATAGTCTCCATCCAAATTCTGTCATGTTTTTGGTAAGAAACATACTGGCAACCAATACTCAACCCTCAATAAATTATTATCAATGCATCTTCTAACAAAAACATTTCCCAGAAGCATTAATAAGACAACAATAATCATTTTTCATGTTTTATACTTTCACTAATTTGGGCTTTAAGGTCCTAAAAAATCAGGAAATAATTCAAGGTTGTTGCATAAGGGTCTATTACAGGTAGTATTAGGAAAACAAGCATAACTCAAGGTCTAGTTACTATTTTGTCAAGCCACTTTCACAGAGGTCAAGTTAAGACCTATATCTACAACTTTCATTCTTTACGTTTCTTCAAATTCGTACTCTAAGGATATGAAAGACAGATCGAAAGAGTAAGATGAAATTGAAACCAAATTTTCAACTTACCTTGATAACTTCTTTCCTTCTCCTCTTCTCTTCCCTTTTTTCTTTCCTTCTCTTCTCATTTTCGTTTTTCTCTCTCTTCTAACCTTATGGCTGACCTCCACTCTCACTTCTATTGCCTTTTTCGTCCATTTTCTCAAGAAAATTCAAGAAGGTCAAACTAATCCATGTGTTACCATTCCATTGGTCACCCTTCTATTGGTACATATGTTATCCTTCTATTGGTCCATATATCACTATTCTATTGGTCCATATGTCACCCTTCATTGGGTACATATGTTATCCTTATATTGGTCCATATATCACTATTTTATTGGTCCATGTGTCACTTACTTTAGGCTCTACATGTCACTCATTTAAGCTTACATATGTCACTACTTGTAAGGCTACACATGTCACCAACTATAAGACTACATATGTCACCATTTGAAAAGCTACATATGTCACCATTCTAAAGCCCCACATGTCTTAAGTATAAAGTGCCATTTGTCACAAATTTAAAGGGCCACTTGTCCCTCATATACTCATGCTACTTGTCATCCAATTAACTGAGTCATTTTTCACTTATTTCCAATGCCACATGTCATCATTTTCATAGGCCTAATCAACCTAAATTCTCATGTATCAATTTGTCTTGCTTTTTAACATTTTTCTTAGACTAGAAGCATATATCACCTCATCAATTACTCAATTGTAATGATAAATTCCCAATTTACTAATTATAGTCCATCAAAACAAAATTCAAGACAAAATCAGCACACAATTGCATCATGATCAGTAAAAACGTTTCATACCCCGAAACATGTCAATTGAGTGCATATACTATCTTGCAATATTTTCTAAATCATGATTCATTTGTGTATACGGATATTATGCGTGTGAATGAAATGCATCTCGTAAATTATTAAATGAAATAACTCATGTGACTCAATCTAACAGTTTAATCTCTTAACAATTTTAGGAGGCAAGATATTACACAACTAAAATTATATAAGATCGTAATTATGAGATTCAATTCATATTAATGTACTATTCTTAAATTGTTCCTAGTTGTAGTTTCATCAGGATGGAATATTGATAAAATGATAAAACTAGCGTATATTATATTTTTTTCTTATAAAGAAAGTAATTAATATCTTAAATTAAAGTATGGAGATACTTAAACAAACATGTGGCTACTTATTGAAGAATATGTTCATTGAACGGACCTACTTATGAGGATCTCAAATGAAATATTACTTATGTGTCTATAGATTTCCTCATTATGATGGATGTATAATTGATCTTTTGGTATTCCCTGATGGCGACTAAGAGAGTGGATCTCTACAACTTTTTCTCCAACTTGTCTCCACAACTTTTACATTATTGCCCTTCACTTTCCCTCATTTTTCCCCCCTTTTTGGTATTTCTTCTCTGGATTCGGTGAGGCTTGAGTTTCTTGTCTTGGTAACTTCTGACGGAGGCGGCCCTAGATAAGGGATGGATAGTCACTAGAGTGCTTCACAATGTGAGTTCTTCAACGTCCAATAAAAAAGAAGGGTTGGGAACTTGCAAATTAATCAAAATACAACAAATTTATTAGCAGTGGAGGAATTTCTTCTACTTTAACAAACTAGATATAATAGAAAAAATGTAAACAATGGTTCTAATATTTCCAATGAACAAGCAACAAGCAGTATAGTTACTACAATTGAGTCAAATATCTGGACTGATAGAGTTACCCTGAGTATGCCTAAGGTAAAGCTAAATAAATATGAGCAAGTGAACAAAGAAGGAGTCATCTTACCTCCCATTTAGCTACTCCAGGCAGGTGCAACCAGCTGGTCTTCATCCTTGATAGGATTCTTTCATAAGAAAAGGCAAAAGTTCGAGCTTAGGCACCAAGAAAATGAGGTAGGAAAGGCCTTGAGAAAACCTACTTACTAAGGATGACACATTTATCTTCAAGTTCACAAATGATGAGTGCCTTCTAAAGCTATTGGAATAAGGCCCTTGGCACATAGGTGTTCAGCCAATATTCTTTCAAAGATGGAAACCTTGTGTAAGATTAGATAAAAATGGAATAGATCCCTTCCTTATTTGGATAAATTTTCGTAAGTGGAGGAATTGAGCTTCACAGCTAACTCTATAGGGAAGTCTCTGTGCCTTAACTCCTAGATAGCTAAAATAGAGAGGGTGTGCTATGTGGGAATCTGTGTAAAGGTAAAGATTAAGTTAGAACTTCCTGAAGAATTTCAGTTTTGAAACCAGATGATAATGGACAGTTAGTCAAGGCTAAGGTAAGATTAGCCTGAGTATTGGATAGGTTGAGTATTGCTGTGTATTTTAATATTATATGTATGCTTTAATCATTTGACTAATTTTATCTAATTGAGTTATTTAATTTTAAGGGTATGGTTAGTTACCCTTACCAAGTAGGCAACTCACCATTAAATTAAGTAAAGATGTTTTATAGTATAGTTATTGTATATACTATTGAATGTAAATAGTTGTGCTTGTACAAATAATTTTTATGAATAATGAACATCATTTTTGAAATGAATAAGGATTTTGGTAATTAATGATATAATTAGAGAATAATTTGGATAAATTGTGATTTATGAATTATTGAAGCATCACATTATGCTATTTGTGGATTGGAAAAGCACATTCATTTTTTTTTTCAATTCCTAAGAAATATATTAGTCTTATGGTTTAGTAAGAAACAAAATTCAATTACCTTATCAATCGTGGAAGTCAAATATATGGTAGTTTGTATTTGTTGTCCATAAATTTTATGGCTTGGATAATTGAGAGGCTATGATGTGAACCTTACAAGGATACCAAATTTGTATAATAACACTAATGCCATTTACCTTACATAGAATCCGATTCAACACACTAGAACCAAGCATATGTAATTATATATTATTTTATTAGAGATCATGCACAAAATAAAGATATCGAGTTAGAATTGATTGATAAACTACAACAATTATTTGATATTTTCATAAAATATATTAGTGAGGATAGATTTTGCACTATAAATAGAGAATTAGGCGTGACTGGTAGGAATTTTATTTGATAAGGGTCTCTTTAGATACTTAAATTTGATTTGATTATTACTCATTTGATTTAATATGTGGTTTATTATTCCAATTTTAGTTTTGTAGAATTTTGAATAATTAAGATGTTTCTAAAAAAGGGTGAAGAAAGTTACATATATTAGATTTAGATAGAGTTCATATTTTTATTGATTTCGGATGTACATTGGCATTGTACTTATTATTAGTGGCTAATTTCATTTAAGTAAACTTGTGTTCAAACTTGTTTGACTATTCTTGTGTATGTAAAAAATGATCTATCTCTTATCCTTCAAGAGTTTTTTGTGATGCATGAATTAAAAAGGAGCAAAATATTTATGTTGCTTTCACATTAAAAGATTATATAAGCTTAAATAATTAATTTTATTAGTGGATTTCTAGTATTGCAACATATTTTGACAACAACAAAAGGGAAAGACTGTCGAACTAAAGGAGGTTATAATTCATGTTTTAATGATAACAAAGCATTATTATTACTAAGGATTTATTCTTTGATTTCTTACAAGAAAGCAACATAAAATAAATTCAAGGAACAACATATGGAGATCAAATACATCTAAGAAGAAAAGGACCTAAGATCATGGAAGATCAAGGCACAACAAGTCTGCAAATTTACTTATAATCTTTCTTGTATCTGTTATTTGATTATTTTAATGCTTTCGAAACTCTTCATAGGGTTCACAATATATGGGGGTTACGCTAGGCCTGAGGTTGTTCAGAACCAATTCGAAACTCCATTATAAGTGGCTTGTAGCCTGATCAGTTCTAGCTTATAATGGTTGAGCTGGAGCTTAATATAGCTATGAGCAGTTTGAAGCCTGCCCATAGCTTGAATTACCCAGCTTGACCCATTTAAGCCCAAATCACTCAGCTTGCCCATCTTCACTGTGTAAATCAATAAAATTCTAGCGGTTTTGATATTGTTCTTCCCCAGATAGATAACAACAAATGACTAT
>JAOQMQ010000195.1:20726197-20739662 GCA_027563845.1 Erythroxylum subrotundum | reverse complement strand
TTCATTTCAAGTTGATAACTACTTCATATACACCTCAAAGTTAACTCAAAAGCATTCATACCCAATTCAAAATCCCCTTTTGTTCATACACATCCAAAATGAAACACAAGCATATATTTCATGCACAATTTTAGCTGCACTAAATTTCCTAACTTTATGTCAATATTTAGGGACTCTTAAAGACAAAATTTAAGGACAAAGTCTTCATAAGAAATGTATCCAATTGCCTCTATTTTCATTCAAACTAAAAATCATTTCAATTGAGTAACAATAGAAGCAGTTATGGCCAATACATTGGGGCATACTCAAAGATCAATTGCTGCAAAAAAATTTTTCCAGATTTTCAATGTTTACATCTCTAACTCACCTTATACCTTCTTATACCTAGATCAACTTCTCCATGACATTTCCTTATCATTCTCTACCTAATTCAACTTAAGAAATCACTCACAAGCAACTCATGATTTATCATTTATCATTAACTAAAAACAGGGCATGTCCATTCATAAGCAATTTCTACACTCACCCAATCACTCCTTTGAAAATCATTTAATCTCTAAACCTCTCCATACTCTTACATGCAATTATCACTTATTCTACACATACATAAACAAGATATGAACATACTTCATCATCATCCATAACACAAACATAATCCTTGCAAAAATCAATTCATCACAACTCAAGTTAATCATCATTTAAGATTAAATTAACTATGCCTATGACATTAAAAGCACAATCTTCAAACTCTTCAAGAAAAACATCAACCCCCTAGCTTCATACACCACCCACTACCATAATCAATTTTCGGGTTGAAAAGTGAGCAATTTAATGGGGAAGAGAGAGAGCAAGGTGGAAGGTGTGTGGGAGGTTCAACAATAATGGAGGTTGGGGAAATCAAAACTCATGAACAAAAGGAAGAAGAGAAGCCACGAAGAAGAGAAGAAAAATAACCAAAACAATTTCCAAAGGCTTTCAAGAGAGAGCATCGTGAGAGAGCAAGAAAATGGACTTCAAAATTCATCAAATAACCATTTATAAGACATGCTTATATTTTCCTCATTAATTCCTAAAGTCATATGTCCAAACTTCCAATGTTATTTGACAGTAAATTCTACTACCATTTATCAATTGGTCTGCCACTTGGCATTTTTCCTAGTCCAAGAATTACCCCTAAAAAAATTTCCAAAAAAATTTTCCTAAAATTCTCCAAAAATTCTAAAACAACAATTTCACTCTCCAAAGCAATTTTCAATACTAATAATTCAAAATTCTCAAAAAAATCACATTATTACCAATTATACCGGGAATGTCAATGAATACATGTACAATATTTTCATGTGCAAAAATCCCATTATTCACAAGTATATGTATGTCACAATAGGCATGAGCATGCAAATGCATTTCTAAAACTCTCACTGATCACTTAATTACGATTCTAACCTTCCCATAGGTACCGGAATGTTACACTTCTTGATTTTCTTCACCATTGACAAAAATTTCAAATCAAAAGAATTTAAATTGGAAAACCCAAAGAACCAAATGCATGAAATTGATCCTGGAATTCTTATACCCATACCTTTCGTAAGCTCTTTGAACCAAAAACCCTTTCAAAACTCTAAAAGATTAAAATCAACTTACCTTAAATCTTCACCAAAAAATGATTTTCTTGGCTCTAATGGAAGCTCTAACCTTCCTCTTCCTTTTTCCCTTCTTGGTCACTCTCAAAAACCCTCTTGAAGGTTAAGAAAAATCAAAACTTAGTTTGCTCTTCTTTCTTTCCCTAAACTCACGAAACTCTCTCCCTTCTTTCTTCAATTTCATTTTCTCTCTATTCCAAAATGCAAGACACCCTATTTTCATCTCTTTTACACTATTAATGATTGCATAAAGTCCCTTTTTCCCTTACTTTAATGCCTTAGGTTTTTTAAACTTACATGACTTGCCAAAATTGGCCTTTCACTCTCCCACTACTTTAATAGTTCAAAGCCCTTAGCCCATGTCATATTATCTTTACCCACATTTATTTGGTCTTCATCAAAATTATTAATCGTAAAGTCATTTTGACTTAACAAAAACTTTTTCTTAATTTGTATAATCTTAATTATAATATCCAATTTGGATCTTAAATTACATCAAATGGATGCAAAGAATACTTTTACAAATTGAGAATTAGAAGAAGAAATCTATATGGAACAATCTATAGGTTTCATAGAGACAGGCCCAGAAAATAAAGTATGTTGATTATTGAAATTGATTTATGGTTTGAAATAGACTTCAAGGCAGTGGTATATATTTTTTCATACCATAATCATTTCCTTTTTTTTTCATATGATTGATAAGACTACTTTAAATATATTAAGAGATCCAAAGATAAATTTGTGATTTTATCTTTATAATGGATGATACTTTGACTGCTTGTAATGACTGTGAGTTTTTCAGGCAAATGAAAGATTTGTTTTCATCTAAATATTAGATAAAAGACCAAGGTTAAGCTACATTTATTCTTGGAGTTTAAGATTTCAAGTGATCATTTAAAAAGATTATTGTTTCTTTCTCAAGCAACTTATATGCAAAATATTTTAGAAGGATTATGTATGTAAGATTGCAAAATAATAGATAATCCTATTATTAAAGCCAAAGGTCTTAGCAAGAAGTTATCCCCATCTATGTAACAAGAAAGGAAACAAATGAAGAAAATTTCCTATTCAAGTGCAATTGGAAGACTCATGTATGCAATGATATGTGCAACAACAGATGTTTGCTATGTTATTAGAAGACTCATGTATGCAATGATATGCTATTAGTATGGCAATGACCTATGTATACAAGGATATATAGATGCAAACTGGGGAGGAGATCTAGACGGAAAAAATTCTACCTTCAGATTTGTTTCCTTACTAAAAATTGGAGTAATGTCATGGACAAGTAAGAAACAATCTTGCATTACATGGTCTACAAAGGAAGCTAAATTCATAGCATTTTCAGTAATTGTACAAGATGTTGTATTGCTTCAACGTTTTTGGGTTCATCTAGGAGTCGCTAAAAGTGAAATTAAACCAATGACTATGAACTATGATAGTCAAACAACAATTGCTTACATAAAAGATCCCAAATTTTATTGTAAAATCAAGCATATAGATACCAAGTATAATTAAGTGAAAGATATAGTCGTACAAGAAGAAGGAACATGAAGTATATCTCTATGTGAGATATGGTAGCAGATTCAATGACAAAACCTATTTCCATAGGTGTGTATATTGGGTAGGTGAAGTTACTAGGCTTATGTAGACATTAAAATGTAATAAAAAACATTTCTCTTTGTATTTTAATTTGTTGTAATGTCATATATAAATGAGAATATTTGATGGAAATTATACATTAGATAATACTTGATTCATAAAATATATTTGTTTAGTTTGTATGAATATATATAGAGATTGATTTTCTCACATAGGCAATCACTTCTAGTGATTTGTGATCACTAAAGATGAAGTAGGTTTAGAGTTTAAACCATATTGCAGCCTTAAATTACCCGGAAGTTGGTACAAAGTTTAAACATTCAGTATGTTTGAACTAATATTTGTTCTTTATTTTATGAATGAAACGAATTTACATAAATATAATATAAGTCAATACTATAACATATATATGACTTGTACCATATGAGAAAATATGACCATAAAGGGATTAATGTAAGATACTAGATCTTAACTTATAATGTGTGAGACTCATAAGGTTAATGTGCCTTATTAAATACCTTTAAGAATTTTGTCTAATTATTGAGAATTAAATTTAAGGTTTGCTGCTTTAAAATGTTATCAACAGATCATGTATGATGCAATCTTATGGAACGATTATAGGAAAGCAAATTAAATTTAATTTGAAGGAATTCCGAACCGAGGAAGGTCATTATGTTTAAAGTCTTACATAAAATGTATTTAAAGGTGGCCACTGTCTCGTAGTAATATATTTTAATAAAATAATAATTTGATGAAACAAATGACATAAACAAGAAGAGATTGTGAGATATGACCAAGGATATTGCATATAATATCTACTAAGGACATATTGATTGATTTATTAATTGAAATGTCATAAAAGCTATATGATAACGAGCTCTCGTTGTATGCTGGTAGCACGAATTATTGGATTAGTTTGAGGACTGCAGAACTCCAATCGATTAAACCTATTAATGTGTGAGTAGGAGATTATAATAACTAAAACTCACTTGAATGAGTTTAGTATTATGTGTTAATAACTACCGATGAAGCAGTTGAATGTTCAAATTCTAATATAAATAATAATCTTCGAAATTTGAAGATCATTCAACTTTTGTTTCTACAGGTCATTCAAAGATCATCTTATTGGAAAACAATTTTGTAATGGGAATTAAGCATAACTCCAAGTGATATTATGTATGATTATGCACATATATTATAATTAGATCCTTTTAATCTATGTGATTATCCTTTAATCTTATGATTATCTTCTAACATTTTTTCCACATAGATACTGTAGATTTGGCGTTAGAACTCTAACTTGTTAAGAGAACATATCTGAATTGCTGTTAGATGTCAAAGGGTACTTCCACATTATCGTTTGGTGTCAACCATGCTGATTAGTGTAATAAGCACCATAGACTAGTTATATGTTACTCAGATTTAGGCAAGTACAGAGTTATGTTGAATTAGGATTCTAAATGTTTTATTAACTGTCTGGAGTAAGTTTGCATGGAGTTGAGATTTTACGTTACCATTAAAAGGTTGAGAATGTTTAGTTAACGGTTTAATTATCTGGAGATAATGACATGAGGCAAGTGAATCCAGGCGATAAGGGCTACCCACACAGGGAGCATTCATAGTGAAACAGTAAGAAGATAAGAATAAAGTACAGATTTATTTTTTCAAAAGGAAAACACTTTTACGTCGTGCAACGTATGATTTGTTCCTATCCTAGAAGGTCCACCAGGTGTGTGATGTGTTTTAGTGAGGTTGCTTTAGTTTTGATGTAATGGCATGAGGTGACCATCATCGAGTTTTCGAGCACATTATAATATGGAAGGAGACATAGCAAAAGCAGAGACGTCAACAGTTCTTGATTAGTCATTTTCCTGTGGCTGGTTAAACTGTCCCAACGATTTAAAAAGATATCCACTATGTAGTGTGGCTTTGCGCCCATATTTGGGGACATGTTCATTAGAAGAATGCTGGGCATTGTTATAAAATTTGGTTGGATACATGAGCTGAACTGTGGACAATTTCAAAACAATGTTGTTCTTTCTTATTAGAAATTGTTAATTAGAGAGGACGCAAAAAGCAAATATTAATTCCACCAGGTTCCTGGATCTTGCTGTAGTAATATGGCAGCAATAAGGTGGAAATCTTGTACTTCTATGGCGGTTTATAACAAAATTAATAAAGGTTAACCATATAACTACGAGGATGACAAGTGAATGTCTTATTCACAAGGAAGCTTCACAGCTAACTAATACCAGAATTGGAATTTATACCTGAGAATTAACCATTAGAAGCTCAGATTGTACTAGTCGATAGGAATCACAGATCTGTGTTTTTTTTTTTTTCACAGATCTTGCTGTGAAGTAAGGATCAACTTCTTTTTTCCTTTTATTTTATTAATACAATTGCTTTCCCAAGAAAAAGTAATATCTTGTTCAACAAGAGCATAAAGATGATTTGTGTAGATTAATTAGGACGCAAGAAAATAGTTTGAAGTGGTGAATGACATAAAACAAAATTATTACTCAAGAAGATGAATACTGTATTGTTTTGGGAATCTGTTCAAAGAGACATTTGACAATCATATTAGTATGAATTAAGACAATACGTTATAAACTTATTATTATTTTAAATATACTAATTCTTTCTTTATATATAAATTTATAAACTTTCTTCTTGGTTAATGACTTATATAATCAAGCTTAAAGTAAGATTCAGGATGAGAATTAATTACCAACCGAGAGATCGAGCATTCAACTTCTTTTTAGTACGATAATTGGTCAGCTGTAAGTCCCTTAAAGTGACTTTAGCAGCATTCCTCACTAAGGGATTTTATTGCTAATAATACTACAATTGAAGATGTTCTATTATCAAACTACTTCAAATTCTTACAGTACTTAAATTTAAGTTATCAACTCACATACGATTAGGAAGATAGTATATATGGTAACAACGATTCCTTAAGAACTCCCATCAATCTTTCTTCCTGGAGCCTCTTTTATAATGTGTCTAGTCTTCAAGCAAAAGATGAACACCTTAGACAATCAAAAAAATTATAAAAAAAAAAAAGTTGTTGATACTTGTGTACTTGCAATCATAGAACTAAAAAAACATAGTATCTTTTCTTTAGATGTGTTTTTTTTTATATACATTTGGAATATAATAATTATGAGCATGTGAAATAGAGTTGTTCCCATAAGGAATCAACTTAATCTCATTCAATGAGACTGTCTAACCAAAATGAAGAAAGATAGAGATTGAATAGCCTTTAAATTAGCTTTAAACAGTACTGTATATGAGCTCTGGATGGAGAATATTTCTACATCTTTAAACACAGGAGTATAACCTTCTAAGCACTATCATTCAATCCATCTAAAGCCAGCTTATGGCACATCAACTTAAGTCGACTTGCAAGCCTTCGTTAGTGATGAATTGGAGACTTTACAGTTGTGATTAGTGTGGAAACACTTCAATATAATTAAGGAGGGCATCTTAGAGCTTAATCAACATTACTTGACAATACTATCAGGTATGAAGGTTTAAAATGAATATGGTCAGGAGGTGAATAAGTTATCCAAGTTTCACAAGAGTGTTATGGAATTAGCTAACGCGTGAGAAACTTAGGGTCCTAACTCATTGTTTATCTCCTTTCTAGCTAGCCTTCTTCTTTAGAGGTTGATGCTTCTTTGTTGGCTGGATCAATATGTTACCAATAGCTTACATTTTGTGCTAATCCCTCAATATCCTTATTCAATATATTTAACTATTTTTAAAAAAACTGTAAAGAAAACATATTTTTACATAATGAAGTTAAATATTTAGAGTGCTATAATAAACATAACTAGCAAAATGAATCAACATTTCTAGACTCAATCAACAACGCTAAGTGGAAATCTTGTTGGGTTGTGGAGTCTAAAAAGGTCTAATAGTATGCAACCTTACACGTAACTAGTAAAGAGACTATTTATAAATGACCCACATGAAACAGGAAAAAAATCAAATAAAATAAGAAATGAAACAAAATATATAAAATAGTAAAGAATAAATAGATAGTAGTAATGAAAAATACTAAGTAAAAATGATAATAAAAATAAATAAATACAAATATATACACACACACACACATATATATATATAGGTTGAAAAGAAAAAAAAGGAAAAATGAAAAAACATTTCTAGACTCAATATAGTCCATAATTGCTCTATGAATAGCAGTGCCATGAGTTTTTTCCAGTACTTGGTAGGAATAATTTGATTTTATAGTAGTAATACCAATATATATTCATAATATTTCCAATTTTCTTCCTATTATCCCCAAAGATATGAAATTGAATTTCATTTTTCATTTCTATTAAATTTGTTAAACAATAAAAAACCTTTTGCAGAAAAGTACATGCATGCTTAAAAAAGTTCTTTCCCATACTATTTAAACGTTGTCGTACTAAATTGAATTTCTTATACTTTGATAATATAATAGGATAAATTTCTATCTGTTTTTTGACCAATAGTTGCATCAGAAAGTTACTAAATCTCGTTTTTGTTTATTTATCGGATCATCTGTGACTGAAATAAAGGGAAAAGTTAGTATACATTATGCAATTGTAGAATTAAAAGTGTAACATGTTTATATGATTACTGAGTTAAGTTACGCTCAACTGGGATTAATTATCTACTCTAAAATGACTGGAATTTATAATGTGTTTAGATTTGGCAGGATGTAATCCATATATTTGGTAGAAAATAAAATCTCAAAAGCAGTATTGTACTTATAAAACTCTTTATATATATATCTCTTAAATTTCGTTTCCATTGCAGCAGATCGTCTTCGAAATATTTATGAGCCTTTTCCATTATAGGTATAAAATCCACAAGGAAAAATAGAACTCTTTACTGCATATAGCAAAACTGGAGCGGCAAGCATCTCACAGATTAATACGCTTTGAATATACGTAAATGATTGAGCAAAGTTGAGGTATAGTAGATAATGAAACTCATTAATGATTGAGCAAAGTTGAGGTATAGTAGATATTGGAACTAATTAATGAATAACTATAAGAAGATACGTTTTCCATGAGCGCAAAATAAGCAGATGTAGGACTCAAATAACCAAAGATAGAATGGTTGACATATCAAAACCAAGTGAAGTCCTTCTTCCAGTTCACTTGATCATTACTGAAATAAAAACCGTCCTCTCTTACCATCCAGAAGCACTTCTTGAAAAGCCTACAGCGATAAACGTCTCTTGGAACCTTAAATGCATCAAATTTTCTCTTATCTTGGTCCCATTTAATGGTGCACAGAAAACGAGTGGTGTCCCACAAGCTGGTCTTGAAACTCCAGCTGAAATCGTCACGTTCCTGAAGAGCACGTCCACCAAAATCTTCTCCGTTTGAAGAGCACCATATTACCAGTGGCAGCGATGAGTTGTTAGTGAAGCCGTTGATAACATGAACGTCGTATTCGGACCCAAAGAATCGCTCAGGTTGATATATGGATATCAGTATGATGGCCAAGGCAAGGCCAATTATGAGAAACATTTGGGTGATTCTCCTCATGTCTGGCTGCTGATTATTTTTCAGGTGATGCTGTTATGGTTTTTTCAATATGAACGACTCTTAATTATGTATCCCAAGGCAAAGATCTGTATTTGGAAAGAATCATAACTGTGAAATCTCTGCATATAGTCCTTTATATGAAATGAATGCTCACGCCTGTACAACTTTTACGAGTCCTTGGATGTAATTAATTATGTTAGGTTGAATGCAGCTAATTATAGGAAGTCCAACAAATGAAAACCAAAGATTTTAAGATTAGAGAGAGATATGTCCACATGTGTGGCATACCACAGCAATCTTCGCAGTAAACTCTCTCCGAGACAAAGCTACGTGTATGCAAAACAAAAATAGTCAGTAAAAATATGGTATATATTTAATCCAATTTTGATTTTCTACAAAGTTTTTCCCCACTAAACTTGACGTTTGAGTCTAGCATATGTTAGATATTTTCCCATTTGATGGACAAATTAATTGTATTTTTCAGTTTTTCAATTACTTATCGATTAAGTTACGTAATTTAACATTTATAAAAATAATAAAGTGTCTCAATTTAATGAGTCGAAATTCAAAAGGAAAATAGAAACCGATCAGTGTGGATCAGACCTATATCGGGCCTGTGATGGAAAAACCCAATATGAAAACTATATATAGAAGTTAAGGTCTCCTGTAATTGCTTAAGTAATTCGTGAACGTAAAGTTATTCTGACCCATTCAGAGTTTCATGTTTTAAGAAAACTACAGAAAAACGTTGATCAGGCATCAGTGAGTAGATCCCGTGAAGGTGGCGGTCGATTTGCACTTGTTTCCACCTCGGAAAGCTCCTTCAAACTTTATGAAATCAAAATAAGGTATTTCTACATTTCTTTGTTATTTCCCTTTCGCGTTCGATCTGGGATATGTAACTAAGACTCATGTTACGTGTTACAGCCTATCCTTCCAAACTTAAAGTGTAAAAACTAATTAAAATCTCTTTTAAAGTGTGCATAATGTATATTATATTATAAGGAACTATGACACCATGTTCACAAGTAAGTAGGTAAAGTTTCTGTTTTTGAAAATTAAATAAGTTTATAAAGTAGACAAGTGTTCAACAACAAAACATAATCAAAACTAAAAAGCCTAAAGCTGTAATTAAAAAATCATGTACTAACTATTTAATAACACTACATAGAGACAACGAAAGAGATAAGTCGAATGTTATAATTAGAGCATATGACTAGATAAATTTGTCTTATTATTCATGAACATCTTTTAGTTCTTTTTCTTTCAAAAGACATAAATGGTGCAACTTAGAATAATTTTGAATAAAATCATGTCTCTTTCTCTATCTACCTTGACATTAGTTTCCCATTCAACAATATTTTGCCAATAGTTCAAATTGAAGAATAAGTTGCACAAAGAAAGAAAACATATCTAAACATACGAACAATGCTGACAATTAAAAAACAGATAATTATGAGATTCATTTGCTTGATTTTGAATCACATTAGTTGTATTATGCAATTGTCCAAAAGGGATTCTCTCCTTTGCCATAACCCTAGTTTGATTGTAGGCTAGAAAACAAAAGAGGCTTTCAGAAGGCAGTTAGGAAATAATATCATCTTCTTCCATTCAACTATTTGATGCTTCCCATAATAGCTCACGGAATAGTTGGTTCATGAATCTCCTTGAGTTGTGTCTTATCTATATAACCAAATCATCTTAAGTGGAGTTAGAGAGGTATTTCAAAAGGTTATCCCTTATAGATGAAAAAAAACATAAAGAAGCAGAATTTCAAGAGTTGTTACTGACTACTGATACTTTGGAGTGCTTTAGTAAAGTGGACCTTATATTTAGAAGGTTTTAAAAGGATTCTGGTGAATGCAAAATGACATGCTATAACCAAGTTCTTTTACCATTTCCGACTATCACCTTAAGATTAACTTATATACTTTCTAGCAACATAAGGATCTATTGGAGAATCTAAGAAGTTTTGGAATTAATTCAACCAACTAGAATTTTTCCTTTTTAAAAAACGCATATGAATCCATTAGACCTATGATGGTTTAGAATCTTAAAAAAAACTTTCAAAAATTCTTGAATAGGGGAACTTTTTTCTTTAATCTAATTAATTGAAACCTTAAACCACTATTATATTTAGGTAGGAAAATCTCACACCATGTGATTTTAGCATTTGATGCATCCTTTTAATCTCCTATCCAAGTGATGTTCTTAAAACATCTTTCAGTAGCTTTGATCATGTTCAAAGGAAGGGATAGGTGTGAGCTCCAATGTATGCACATAATGCTCAACATAAAAGATATTGGTTGTTTTCTTCAGTGTAAGACAAATTTTTATTTTTCTAAATTTCAATTCTCTTGCATATCTACTTAGATAAAGATAGTCAGTTAGCATAGATAGGTTTAGATGTGATAATTAGAATGCTTATAAAAGGTTACTCAATTATTAAACTTATCAACTTCTTGATCATATACTATCTCTATACATTAATGTTAAGATATAGTAGTAACTTTTATTAGTGTTGATAGACAATTCTAAATATTTGTGGAAATCTATCAAGCTTTTCAATAAATTCCTCATAGATTCAATGATGACTTTACTAAAAGAAGTAGATCATCAATAAAAGAAACATTGTAATGCTTGAGATTATTACAATTATATTGGTATCTGAAGCTCTTTATTTCTTAATATGGTTAATGATGAGGCGAGTTACTATTTCTATTAATATAGTGAATAAGTAAAGTAAGATAAGCTCAACATACCTAATCCTTTTTCTCCATAAATAGTTAAGTAAGCTCACCATTGATCAAGACATTAAATAAGATTTTAGTGACATGTTTCCTTAGCCAATTATCAAATATTAGAGGGAACCAAAGGTTTTTAAAGATCATAACAGATTTTTTTAAAAAATAAAATAAAATAATATTATAATTTCCTAAATATGTGTAAAGTAGCTATGTAATAGCTTGAAACTTTAATACCCTTCTAGAAGCTTACAAATTGCAATACAATAACCAAAATCTTTCTAATGAACTAACTTCCCAAAAGTAATCTTAAATTTATGCAAGATTAGTTAAGTGTTAGTTAAATAATGTGATCTATTTAAGTCAACTTTAAGATGCAATGTTTGAATTAATACATATGAGAATCAGCCACTATAATCATAAGATCTTCTTCTTCTTTGATATATTATAGCTTATTAATTCTATGCTAAACAATTTACATGAGCGTTAGCGCTCACAGTAGATCCTCCCCTACAAAATTATCAAAGTTATAAAAAAATTGTATAACTTTAATTTTTAACATATCTTTTATTGTTTCAAAAGTCAACATTGAAGGAGTACTAGTCATAATCTTAATTAAAACAATGAAAAAAGTGTCCATAGCCAAGAGAATTCGGAGAACCTATACTGATAAAGAGGCTCTCTATGTTAAAAGGATTCATAATTGATTTCTCGAAAAGAATGATCTTGGAAAATACAATAAAAAATAAACTAATCTTGGAAGATGAATCAAATATTGAAGATGAAGGAAAGTAAGAAAAATATGATTAAAAGTATGATACAAAATAAGTTGTTGGAGGCATTTTTATCATTGAAATAAGTGGCATTTTTCCTTAATTTCTGGATTAATTATTGGGTCTTATACATATTTTTCCTACTAAATTGTTTAGTTTATCTTAATCTGCATTTATAATGGGCCCTGTTTAATTTGTAGGAAATACACTTGTTTTTAATTGAAAAAGACCACAACAATAATTAAATGGAGGAAGGAGAGCCAGGATAAAAATGACCAGTCGCCAGAAACATCAAGCTACATGAGGGGCAGATCACGCATGCATCTAGGGGGAAATCAACACCACAAGAAAAAAAAACAAATGAAGACAGCTGAAGCACGCAAGAGCAGACCTTGGAGAGAACAGCGCAGTCAAGTAAAAAATACTTAGCAAATCAAAAAGAGAGCATGCTACATATAAAGGAACGTGGCTGGCTACTGTGTAGATGAGGACTTTTGTGGAGTTACAACAGATCACTCAAAAACGTTAAAGTTACAAGGGAGGAGCATTATTCACGCACATTAGGGGGATCACCACGCATGAAAGATTACAGCTCCAAGAGACTTCAACGCAATACACCAAGGGGGCTATTGGCTAAACAAGAAAATCACGCAAGCTCCAAGGAAGGCCCATACAAAACTAAATGACGCAAGTGGAGGCTGTGAGTGTGTGTGTGAACAGTAAAGGTGTGACAAGAATCAATGAATACATCATCTAATCACGCTAAAGATAGAGAAGGGCATTCACGTGAGATAACAAGAGATGGCTCCATCCATTTTACCAACCAACTCTCTCCACTCATTGGACAAGGAAGCACTCATGTTACACATTAAAAAAAGAGGAGGATTCACGCAACTTTGGAAGAGAGCCCTACAAAAAGCACTCACTCATTAATTTATTCATTCCTCTCCACTCACTTGATTATTGGGGGGGCTCCATTACTCACTCAACAATTAAGCACCAACGACAACCAGGACTCACTCTTCATTTTTGCTCTCAACGTTACAGGGGGATGATCCATCCATTGACACAAAAAAAAAGCCAAGTTCTCATCATCTTAGCACATTGAAGAAGAAGCAATAGAGCTGGAGGCAAAATTGAAGAGCAACATCACC
>JAOQMQ010000195.1:20703978-20716844 GCA_027563845.1 Erythroxylum subrotundum | reverse complement strand
TTTGAAATCATTTTATTTTCTTGCTTTAAAATATTTATAGCTCATTAATTCTATTATAAACATGAAACCCACCTTGATTCCTTACATATAAACTTGTTCAAAATGCATCCCCTCTTGCTCCTTTTGCCTCTCTTACTCTCCTTCATCAATGGCAAAAATCTCCAAATCAATAGGCATCCAAATTGGACAACCCAAAGAAACATATTCATAAATTTGATCTTAGAATTCTTAAACCTATACATTTCTTAAGCTATATAAACCACAACCCTTTCAAAAATCCAACAAATCAAAATTGCCCTTACCTTGATCCTTCACCAAATGAGGAGTTTCTTAGCTTGAATGGAAGCTCTCATGCTCCTCTTCCTTTTTCCTCCTTGAACAAACTTCAAAATCCCTTTTAAAAGCTTAGAAAAATCAAGACCTAACTTTTTTCTTCTTTCTTCTTTCTCTCCTCTCTCCACCGAACTCTCTCCTCTCTTCTCTCTTTTCTTTGTTGTTTTCTTCTAATTTTCGTGCTTGCTTCTTCCTTAAATGCAAGCCCACTTGTCTTATTACAACTTTGCCATTAATGAGTGAGCAATGACCACTTTACCCTTACATGTAAGCCTTGCAACTTAAATGGCTTAGTGACCTTCCCAAAATGCCCTCATACATACATACTCTTACTACTTAATTCAACTAAACCATATTTTAAAATCCTACCAACATTAACATAATAATTAACTCCAAATAAAATAATTGATCTAGCAAGACCTCAAAATTATTTAAATGATGCTTAACTCCTTCCAAAAATCAACACCTTTTTCTAATCATGTAATTGAAGGAATTTGATAGCACTTCCTTCTAGGAAAATGTTCCTCATTTTCTCAATTTTCTAATGACATCCAAAATCATTCAATTTGATTCAGAAATCTGAAATTCATACCTCAAACATTTTCGGACTGTTCTTATACTAAAAATATTCTACTCAACTTCCATCTCGAAATTGACTTTCTTAGAAACTGAATCAAAACTCAATTTCATCATACAATTTGTAACCCTATTTCTCTAGTTTAATCCAAATCAAGAATCATCTCATTTGGATAACTAGAGCAAAAGTTATGGCTAAAACACCAAAGCTTACTCAATGAACATGTTTCATTTACATTTTCCAGCTTTTAACATCCAACATTTCATATATAACCCATCTTGTATCTAAACCATCTTTTCTGTTTCATTTCAAATTTAAGAATTCTCCTTTTCTCTACACATGAATAATCGCCAACAATTTCTCATTTAATAGTTTTAACTTCCAAGAAAAGTTCGGGGTCCAACACGATCCTTGTGGTTTCGCCACAGCGAAACCCCTGGAATCACAACCCCTTAACCTAAAATTTCCAATGGTTTCTACATCCCTCTTACCTTACTTTCAATTTACTTTGTCCCAAAATCACTCCCTCTAATGCATCATCATTTCAAAACAATTCAATATTATCTCATCATACTCTTTAATATCTTTCCATTTAATTTATTTCTTACAACTAATTCTCATTATTCATAATTCCTATCTTTCTCACATAACATCTCACTTATATAATGTAACAATAATTCATAATCAAAGTAATCATTTCAAATCGATAACTTCCTCAAGTATACCTAATTTCAATTCAACCTCATCCATACACACTACACAAATTCATATTTCAACTTAACATCAAAAGTAACAATTTTTACAAATCTTTAATGGCATTTCAAGACACAATACATCAATGTCTCAAATCTCCAAATACAAAAGTTACATTAACTAATAATCCTTGAAATGTGACTCAGCCTTGTATTTTACAAAAATAACTTAAATTCCAAAATATGTATATTTGGAGTAATGCCCTGATGCTCTTGATCACTCGATCTCTTTCTTATCACCTGGAGATGGGACGGAAATGGGGGGTGAGCTTTAAGCTCGTGGTTAACAAGTTTATAATCAAGAAACAAGCAAAAACCCTTTATAAAACTCATTGTCATTGAACCTTTTCATAACTACGGTAATTCCGCATTTAAAAATCATCAAAACTTATTTCATGAAATTCTCAATTTGTTAAACAATTCACAATAGTACAAATCATGTATGCATCAATCTTGCCAAACAATCATGAGCACATAAGCAAATCAGAATGGTTTGGGTAGATTCAAAAACAGAACGTACTATGTATTTTCACATAATGGTCCTGTGTAACCGTGAACAGAACGTACTATCGCAATCCCATTTAATGGTCTTACGTAGCCGTGAACTCATGGGAGTCCATGAAGGAGCTCCATGCCACTAGCGAGCAGTTGGGAGAATCCTTTTGTCAAAATGCACTTGACTTAACTTAGGGAACCACCACAAACCCACATAACATATATTTCATGGCTTGCAAAACATATTGCCCAAAAAGGCACTTTTCATAAACTTGGTTTGCATGAGCATGAAATGTTTCAAATATATTTCCATTTCATAATTCATTCACAAAATTCATATACCAAACATATGAAGATTTCTCAAATCATTGAAGTAACAATAATGCAATATTTATAAAACAAAATGAAATCATTTAATTCTATTGCTTTTGAAAATATAGTCATGGCTCATTAACTCTATTATAAACATAAAAACCCACCTTGATTTCCTTGCTTATAAACTTTCTTAGGGATGTCTTTCCTCTTGCTCCTCTTTCCGCTATTGATTTCCTTAAACAATAACCAAAATTCCGTTCAATTTGGTTCAATAATCGGAAAGTTTCTACCTAAACAATTACGGACTGTTCTTATGCTGAAACAATATTCTATTCTTAACTTTCATCAAACAATTGAGATTCTTATAGACTGAATTAAGACTCAATTCCTTCATAAAATTTGTATCCCTAGGTCTCTAGTTTACACCAAATCAAAAATCACTCAATTTGGACATCTATAGAAAAAGTTATGTCCAAAATATCAAAGCATGTTCGTGCAGGAAAAATGGAGTTCGCTGCGGCGAAGTCTAGAAACCCACTCCGAAGACATATTTTGCTACTTTTTCCAGTTTTTAACTTCCCACCTTTCACATATAACCTATCTTAGACCTAACCCATCTCTTCTACTTCATTTTCAACTTCATTTCAAGCCAATATCATTCACAAACCAATTCATAATCTATACTTGTTCATTAACCAAAAATTTAAAACCCTAACTCATACTATTCATCAACAGCTTCCTACACACATTCAACCTTGATTTTCACTTTTAACTATCATTAAATATGCGTCATCCAACAATCAAGAATGGTTAATGCTTATACTTACTTGTTTTAGCCTCAAAGTCTTCAAGTTCTTCAAGAATCTCCAAAACCCTAGCTTGTTATTCTTCTTTTCTCTACTTCTCTTCTTTTTCTCTCTTCCACTCTCTCATCCACGTTTTCTTTCCTCTCAAATACAAGACAACATTTCTTCTTCTTATTATTTATACTCATAATGATTGTAAGATGACCCTTTTGCCCTTCCATTTATGCCTTATAATCCTCATCCTTAAGTGACTTGCCAATTTTGCCCTTTAGGATATACACTCTTAACACTTTAATTTTTCCAACCCAAACAATAAAATCCTACTAAAATTGACATGATAATTACTCCAAAAATAAATAATCTATCAAGACCTCAAAATTAATTTAAATCATGCTTATTCATCAAGAAAAAATTCGGGGGCCAACACATATTCTTCATTTATTGGGCCAAAAAACCAAGGGGACAAGCAGAACAGGTTGGGATAGATTTCATATCTCCTTCTCAGTCTTTTTTAGCCCCTTAAAGAATTAATGTCTACGATTGTTGAAGATATGAAAGACTAAGAATAATTCCTTTTTTATTTGAAAAAGTAACAACTTAATTATAGGAATTAGATCTATAAAGATAGATACACAAGTTATTTACCTATTATAGAGACAATTCCATAGATAATGTACTAAAGGTGTTTAGTATTTGAGATATCTGATAATTGTGAAGTATTAAAATATCCATTATTCTAAAATGAATTGAAATTTGAATCCAAGGTCATATGGGTATTAACTTTAGAAGTTAGTCCTAGTTAAGGTACATTTTACCTAGAATAATATTATTTTGAGTTGGAAAGGTTCTAATGTAGCATTATTTGTTATCAAGCAATAATACATTTTTTATTTAGTGAAAATAATTATTTGAATCAAGAAGTTCTTTAATGAACTTAGTATAGTTCCTTGCATTGTTAAAATAATAATGTGCAGTATAACATTAGAGTTATTAGGAATGCGAATGAAGCTAAGGTCTCATCAAATATCTAAGTATGTATTTAGGTAGTTTCTCTTAATTATGATGATAATTAGGATGAAAGTTAATAAGATTTAAGCAAGGGATCTCTATAAAAAATCATATACAATTCTCTCACTAAACCACAATCCTAGTCTCAATATGATTGTTATTAGCGATATGGTATAAGATACCTAAGTGATTGGCTTAGTTCAAGTGATAGATTATTGGTTTATATCCTATAACCAATCGATTGATTATAGTTTTAGTGACATAATTACTTAAAGGTATTATCTATCTTATGTATATTCATTTAATTAATTGATGTATAAGATAAAGTTTATAGAATAAATATATATACATGAATTTATGATGAGATCATAAGTATAAAATCCATATTGTAGTTATTTATTATCTCAAAATTGTTGATAGTCATTGTTCTCTTGAGACTATACACTAATAGAGCGTAAAACAAGACTAGTATATATTATATTTCTTTCTTAAATATATAAATCAACTACTTCTTTCATAAACTTAATTAGTCGATCTCATGGACTAAAGTATTGAGATACTTAAACAAACAAATTGGTGTTTGTTAGAGAATAAGTTCACTAAATTGAACTCATATGAGAATTCTGATCGGATCATTACTTGTATGTCAATGAAAATTCTTATTGTAATGATTGTATCTCTTAAAAAACTCCCAATCTATTAAAATATGGGTGCTTTTTACCGTAATGCTTCTTATTGTATCCCTTAAAAAGTTATTGAGCTATTAAAATGTTGTCACCTGTTAGCATGTCCCATACGAAAGCTCCTTGTATGTAAATATATTTTCGTATAAACTCTTTCAATATGCTTGATATAAGGCTGCAAATAAGTTTAAAAATTGTATTAAAATATGAAATAGGAATGAATTTTTTTAAAGAGTAAGGAGAAGGAACCTTGGGAATGAGGCGTATGTAGATTTTGTCGACTTCCTTTAACATTTTCTCATAATTGATGAACTCCAATACAACATTTGTAACCAAAGTCTTAACACGGTTCCATGCTTTCTAAAAAAAGAAGCCATTACGGAAAGGGGGTTTTTAATTCACCATAATCCTATCAATTTTTTTCGAAGGAACCAAGAACCTTCTTGCTTATTGTTTTAAGAACAAATGTTCCCGTCCATTCTAAGGTTAGTTAACTGGATGTCTTTTGCACATTCTTTCAAATCTTTTAAGAATTTTATCAAGCACGAGTTTCCCTTTGCCTTGAAATGATGAAGCATCATATTAAAGTCTCATAATAAGATTCAAAGGGATTAATCATAGATGTTAGATCCCTCAATTTGTTCCATAAGGGATTCTTTAAAACCTATGATTAAAAGGGTAATCAAAAGTAACCTTAAAGTTAAACTTCTCCATGTTCATTTTAGAAAAAAGATGTATCAATTGATCCTTAATAATAGAGTGCATAATTTCAATCATATTCGGATCATAAGCTACTAGAATCTTACCATTATAATGTCTATGATAATTAGAGATTACATTCCATTTTTTGTTATCCTCCTTCAACTTGATTTCCAAAAGCCCCACCAAAATAGGATTAGTGGTTGCTAAGTATTCTTTCAGAGCTAGTTGTTTCTTAAGGCAGTTAAGCCCCCTAACATTCCATGAGAAAATAGTTATAGATTAGGACCTACAATGGAGCCCTTCCTTTTTCTATTTGAATTTCTTCTACTAATAGGTTGAAACTCTTTACCTACTTCACAAATTGAGTGAATATTGGGGGTTTATCCTCTTATTTGGGCTCATTACTCTCTAGTTCATTAGTATTTAAGGTTGAGCTCCCTTTTTGAAATGTGTTAGAATCCTCCTACAAGCCTAGAGACAACACATCTCCTCTTATAGGGTGATTGGTAACTTTACTCGAAAATGAATATTGTTGAATTACCTCCTGATATGCTGTTTGAATTGTTAAATTAGTAACCTAAATGTGTTCTCTAAGAGAAGGGTTCTAATTATCTAAATCTTCCTCACTTCCATTTATAATATCAATGTTCCTTTTAAGGTGCAAAGACAAGAATTCTTAGTGCTCACTTGTAATCAATTTTCTTCAATTATAAGAAACCTTCACAGAGTCCTCAAATAAGTCACCATTCTTATCAAATCTTAAAGAGTGGTATCAGCTTTGGAAGTGATTATTGAATTTCGATAAGCACATAAATATGTGCATACATAACTATCTTCTTATTGAAAATGGCATCATCATAATATAAAGGCTTGCCAAGAGAGCTAGTTAAGTAGCTTAACCCTTAGTTGTCCAATACTCGAATGGCAAGTCATGAATTTTGATCTATGGGTGAACTTGTTTCACCTCTAAGTTTCCATCTTTGAACAAAAATGGGTTGGTTATTATAGTTCTAAGGACCTAGTTCTATCACTTTTGTACTTGTATAAGGGACTCAAATTTGAAAATGAACAAATTTGAGTCATTAAACAAGACTTCTCTCAAGCCAGTTTTTCCAATGATGGATAACCCAAGTTTTCAAAGTTGGGAAAGGTGGCCTTTTAGTTATGAAGAAACTTGTAAGAGTTCCATCCCAAATGGAAGCTTCTTCCTTCAATATTTCCACATGGTGAGTAATTATAACTAAGCCAACTTCTCCACTAAGAGGACAACAACGAAGTTTCTACAAGAGAGAGGAGTCTCCTAACACTTGCAACTAAGAGGACCAAAAAAAATAAGGATAATGCTGAAAATGACCTAAGGGAAAGACAGCAAAAGAATGAAGGATGAAAGCAAGATGAAGGAAACAAGTGTTGAAAGGGAAAGGGAGGAAGGAACTAATGGATATAGGAAAAGGTTCGAAAGAGAAGAGGAGGACATAACTGAGAGAGAGAGAACAATTTGAAATTGCACAAGTAGAAGCAGACAACAAAGAAATTAGAACAACAGAACAATAAGTAGCTTAAGAAGAAGAGGCCACAACAAGAGAACCAAAGATCTAGAAAAAGCCACATACACTATGTAGAGAAGGAAGACAGTAGTTAAAGGGTCTCTCTATGTGGTTGCAATCTATTTACTATGCAAAATAGTCCGTGGACAGAATCTAGAGGCAATTAGGGAGAGAATAGCTCATCTAAAGCATGTTCTTGGTAAGTAATGCAAATGACTACACATCCTTGATTAATTGGACGATCTTTTTAGTGCTATACAAAAGATGATGATGTATCTGTTGACGCAAATAGGAGAGTGTTGGAAGATATATTAACCCTCTTGCAAAGCAATGCTACCAAAGGGGTGGTACAAATTGATCTGGATTGAAAGTTTCGAATCCTAAACATTTTGATAGAACGCATGATGCAAAAAATATTGAAATTTTTTTGGGACATGCAATAGTACTTTAGCTTGTGTCGGTCCTTTATTTTTCAAAGAAAAAGAATTTGACATAAGAACGCTTGATTTGTTTAACAAAATTATGTTGAGAATTTAATTGGTAGATAAAATACAAGTGCCTAATTGAATGGCTTAACACCATTTCACCGAAATATATTGTTCCTATTTACGATAAATTTAATTCAACTTCAATATCGACCCTATTGCTAGGGGTATCCTATAACGTTTAATATTTACGATAAATTTCAATATCGACCCTATGGGTGTTGAAATTGATCAAAATTCAACCCTTAAAATTGGCCGAAAGGCCACTTTCTACCAATGTCAATTTCGTATAATTAACCGAAACAAATGCAGATTCATTTGACCAAAATAATGTTTTGATCAATTATACTAAAACATTAATGTGATGCTTGCTCAAACCGAGCTTGGGCAGCTAGCAATAGGCATCGCCCCGCCGAAAATTAGTAATCAAAACGACTAGGTGAATTTACCACGAGAAGGTCAAAGTTTATAGGTGTCATGGTTTCCTGTGTGCCTTGCCTTTAGGGATGTGTTAGGTTAACACCTGCACAACTTTCTAGAACAAAGGGTATGAAGCATGAACAGCGTCAAATGGAATGATCAGCGAACGATATATCAATATAATATGGAAAACTTAAGAAAATGCAAGAAAAGGAGTTCGAGAATGTATTCTTAAATCTTACAGGTCCAGAGAGAGAAAAAAAGTAATAATTGCAGATGAGAAGTGGAATTATCTACCTTTCAGACAGAAATAAAAGGTAACAATTGAAGATAACAAGTGGAATTATCTGCCTTTCCGACGATTTTTCAGAACAGCACACTCTGAACAATACCATTTTCCTTTTGGATGTTCTTTAACCCCAACACATCCAAAATGGAACCATTCAATTTTGCACTGATAAAGACCAGAAATTTCATCAAATTACAAATCCAACATAAAACTGAGTATAAGATGCTTTGGCAAAATCAAAGAAAAAACGTAAAAGAGAGTTTGGTCACATACGTCAGGATTGTCACAGGCAACCATGTCCCCATAGCTGACTTGATTGCAGAAACAATATGTTGGTTCATTTGGGTCCACTGGCAAATCTAACTCCATACCAGTAAGATTTGCAGAAATTGCTGCCGTTGCCACTTCTGTTGCTGCAACACTAGCTGCTGTTGTTGATGCCGTAGCCAGCCGTGTTCTGCAACAAAGGTCAACTTAATCAATTCTCCATTCTGCATAGTGATAAATATGCAAGCTCATATTCGTTTTGAAATTGAAATTGATTTCAATTACTGATCGAAATTCAAATGTCTACAAAATTATCCCACCCATAAGTTGGTAGACTCTCTCCCTTTAAACATACTTACAAATACAAGCATCTCCACGCAAATTGCACGTAGGCACCCACAAATGAGCTCACATATATGTGCAAGTGTGAGAGTACATGTCCAAAACACAATTGTATGCCACCTTATGTTGTACATTGGCATGGTACTCTTTTCAAAATTTAGGGAAGTTATAGTTGGGTTCACAAAAGGAAGGACTCCAGTCAGACCCTGAATATTATGTCCTCTCTGTGCATCTTCCAACAGCATGTTTACAGTTCCTACACCAGTTACCTCCCCCATGTCCCAACTAAGGCTAGGAAGTTCCTGAAGTCCGGCTTAATAAATTACTGTTCAAAAGCAATCTCATCCAGAGAATCCTACTTATTCAGGCAAACCAGAATCACACATCAACATATTTAATTTCTGCACAATCCATTCGAGTGGATGTTTCCATAAAGGCAATAACCAAGACATAAGGTGAACAAGCCAATACATCTAATGCAGAATAAGTAATCCATGAAGAGCCATAATCAGAAAAGGCAGTTACTTTTTACGTCCTCTACCACCACCCTCACCACTCCTTCCACATCTTGGAGTTCCACCAAGAATTGAAGCAGGTGTTGCAGTAGGTGCGGCATTTTCTGTCAAAAGCCATATTGTTAGGTAAAGTAAGAACATATAAATGAAGGAATATAATTGCTCAAGTGGTAGTGAATACACAAATTATAACCTGGCATAAGATAGTCAATTAAAGTTGAGTAAAAGCAAATTACCACGCCGAAGCTCTTCATCAAATTTCCTCAAATACTGATCAAGTTGTTGTATGTGTGCATCTACCTGAAAGTGTAATTGCAAAATACAAGCTAGTTAACTGATGCCGTTAAGTAGGAACATGGGAGGACCATCAGAATTGAAGATGTAGCCACAGGATATGACACACAGGTGCCATCAGTGCTCCTTTCGGGGGAACATTGAGTCAACAATCATATTGAACTTTTATTGGCAGTAACATCCTTTTTGTAGTTATTATTTAGCGTCAATTAATTTAAATGCTGATACTGTACAGATAAGACCAAATGTCTACAGAAACACTACTATCAAAACATTCATAAACAGCAACTATACTAAAAAAATAACATCTCTCTCAAACCTTTTAACCAAGCGATAAGGCCTCAAAGAGAATGTTCTTAGAGCCTAGAGGAGAAACATCAGTGGGTCTTAGGGTCTTAGGTTTGCGTAGTTAACAAATTGGTAGAACTTCCAACTTCGAGAAAGCTCATCATCATGAAATAAATAAGTAAAGAAGGAAGCAAGCAAGTTGGTTATATTTCACCAAAGACAGAAAGGTCCTTGTAACAGTTCCTGTACCAGAATATCAAGCATAAGGCACAGATTTTGATCAACCCATAGCAGAAAACTTGGCCAACACAATCTATGAAAGTCTTTCTGTTGCTGGTCTGATTTTGTAAATAAGTGCAAAAACGGCTACAATTGTTGGTTTTAGTTAAGGCCTCTACAGAGGCCTATTTGAGATGTGCCAATAATGAATGTATGACAGGAAGATTAAGCAATCAGAAATATACCAAAGAGTTTCAATATAAGGCATAGAACTTCTGGACAGACAGCAGCTCATTATAAGCTAAATGTTCAGAAAGTCAGGACCAATTTAGTCTCTGAACCACAATTGTTAAAGACTAGTAAATACTAATACTATGACTGTAAAATTTCAATATAAAGACATATTTTGTTAGATAACAGTTCCCAGCAACCAACAAAATTACAGCAGTAGAAATGCTTGGGATCGAGACTGACAGTGGACCAACAGCAGAATCAGCAGTCTATGCGCCAAATAAATAGAAAATGGAAAATTATCCACGCCATTCATTCACTAAAAGCAAGCCCAACATGCATAATACAAATCTGAGGGATTAGGCCTACCAAATCATAAGCTTGGACAGCCAACGCAACCTTTTCATCTGCAATTCTGATACTATGCTTTTGCTCATCAAGTGCCTCATCTGAGAATCTAATGAGTGAAGTATCTGGTGTAATATTTCCAGCCTTAACTCCTCGCTTAATCCCCTCTATTTCTTGTTCACATCGTTGTTCATTTTGTCGTTGGATTTCTATTCATATACATAAAAATAGTGAAAGTTTGTTACAGAAACCTACTCAAGCAGAATAGGATAATTAAAGCTACATACAGGGCAGCAACAAGAACACAATGCGAAAAAATTACTGAAGTATCACAAGACATGCATATTCAAAAATCTTATCCACTTCCCCGTGCTCCGTGAGTTTGTGTAGCAATGTTGTTCCGGTCAGCTGTTCCCATGGTTAACCCATACCTCTAGGTCTTGGATAGAGAACTTCAACCAGAAGGAAAGTCCAACTAGAGAGTTTTTTTTCATGTTGATACAGACTTGAAACATATTTTCAGCACTAAGCCAACAACACAGAAATCCTCCAAAAAGATGAAATATCTTGCCTAAGAAATTCTACTGAAACTTAGAAAATAGATCTACTCCATCAATTAGCCACCAGCTATAAGTAAATATTTATTCCATGTTGGAATCATCACCACCTACAACGGGAATATTGCAAGTCAACAACAACAAACAGTCCAGCTGAACAAAGGGAAATCTGTTAGTAGTCCCTTTTGACCAAGTATACAAGAGATTCACTCATGGAAAAAAGAGGAAGACAGGAAAATAGATAAGTTTATTTTGAATGAATAACAATTTTTTTATTTATATTTTTATGTTAAGATTTTATACCCTTTATTAGGAAGTTGTTAGGAAATGTTAGGGCTATCAAGAGGAGTCTAGTTAAGCTTTTCAAAGCTGGAAATAATGTAAACAAAATTTTAATATCATAGTTCCTTTCCTTAAGAGATTGAAGGGTTCTCTCTAATTAGCCCCTTCTTCCTAACCTATCCAAATAGGCCATAAAGGAAGAAAGACCCTTAAAAACAAGCGAACCTATATTTTTTAGCAGGGTCCCATCACCAGAAATCGGTCTATTTGGTAGTAGACGCACTGGTTATGGGAGAATAATGTACCTTACAATAACAGTTAGAAGCCTTTGTAGCTATACACCAAGAGGATCAAGCCAGGGACAAGGCAGAAAGAGAACATGAAAGGGAAACTAACGAGGCCAAGCAAAATGCTATGACAGCTGAATTGGAAGAACTTTCTCTGGTAAGGAAAAGTCATCACAATCACTGAGGTTCACAACCTAGAATGGTAAATCAAGAAGGGGGAAATCCAGTTCCTAAGTTCTCATAACTTGATTTTTCCCATTTTGATGGCTCTACTAATCCTTTGGGATGGCTGAGCTGGTGTGGACACTTCTTCTGTCATCAACGATGATAGAGTTAGAATGCCATTCGTATACAGTAGCTGCAAGAATAAGCTGGTGAACCATAGCACGTGAGTTTGTTACTAAAGGGAGACAGATGTCAGCTAATAATTGGAAAAGGAAGATATATAAAAGGACGGGAACGGCATGAAGGAGGGACATGCTTGAACACGCGAGTGAGAATAGAGCTAGGGAGGTAGCAACCCCTCTTATAGGCTTGCTTTTACTTCTGTTGTAACCAAATAGATACTTACAAAATACTAATACACAATATTGAATTGAGCAGACCATTTTGATCCATTCTATTCATTTTCTTACATTAATTCATCCAAATCTAATTGAGTTCTATCAATTGGTATCAGAGCACGATCTTGGAACCACTAGTTTAAATTCGTTTTGATAGTTACTAATACACAATATTGAATTGAGGAGACCATTTTGATCCATTCTATTCATTTTCTTACATTAATTCATCCAAATCTAATTGAGTTCTATCAATTGGTATCA
>JAOQMQ010000195.1:20677128-20689879 GCA_027563845.1 Erythroxylum subrotundum | reverse complement strand
ATTTCAAGTTTTATTAGTTCAAGTGTATTTTGTATTTTTGGCTCTTGAACTCAAGTGATGTATTATGGCTTGAAATGTCATTAAAGCTTTATAAAACACTTACTTTTGTTATTAATGAAATTGCATTTGGAATTTGGAAAATTGCTTGGGGTTATGTACGAGTTCTTTTTGTTTGGGTTTGAATTGATGATGGTTGCATTTAGTAGAGTTAAGGTTGGGGTTGAGTAGTTGGGAGAGAGTTAAGTTTGCATGTTTTGGGGTCTGCTCGTCGCGACGAGACCGCATGATCGTCGCGGCGATGTTGAGATCGCAGGTACGTCGTGACGAAGGCTAAATCACTCGTCGCGACGTAATCCTCGCAGGCTCGTCGTGACGTATTTTTCCTGCGTGTGCTCGTCGCGACGAGACTCCAGTCGCCGCGACGTCACCTGCCTTTTGCTTCCGTGGAGCCTTTCCTCTAAATTTTCAACTTCTAAGTCTTCCCTCCCCGTTCAGGCTTCATGATTCCGTGTCCGATGTTGGGCTCCGAAAACGGGGTCTAACACAAAGGCTATAAATACAAGTCGGAGTCGAAGACTACAGAAGTTAGAGACTTTGAAAAAGTTAGAGATTTTACAAAGTGAGAGATCTTAAAAAATTAGTGACTTTGAGAATCACTGTATTCATTGTGCTAAACTCTAGAGCTATTATCTATATAACAAAGCTCGCAATATTTCTCTGTAAGAGAGAAGAAAAGCTGAGAGCCTGAAGAGGCTAAGTGAAAAAGAATACTTGCTGTAAGAGTCCTGAAGAGACTCGGAGAAAAGAATACTTGTATCTTTGAGAAAGTATAGTGAAATCTCAGAAAGGATTCTGAGGACTGGATGTAGTCCACAGTTTGGGGTGAACCAGGATAAAACTGCCGTGTCGACTCTCTCTCTCTAACTCTTTACTTTCAATTTCTATTGTTTATATAAGTACTTAGAAGTTAATTGCAATACATCGTGATATTCTTACTTAATAGTTTTGGAAAAGCAAGTTTTTCAAAGAAATTGTGAAGGGGATTGTTTTCACGAAAAAGAATACACAATTCACCCCCCCCCCTCTTTTGTGCATTGTGTGTATTGAACATTAAGGCTATACTAACACGTGATTTACTTCAAATGTTATGCATGAACGAATGCTAGATTACGTGACACAATAGGACAAGATTGGGGGATTTTTTGCTTGCGTTAAAAGTAAACAAGAAAAGAAAGAAGACGTGATTTAAGTTCAAAAAATTAAAATAAAGCCGAAAGTTTTCAAAATAGAAATTGCTAGGAAATTTTGAGTAAAAAGTTTAGAGTAATTAAAGACCAATTGCAAAGGTTTTTACTAAATCCTTAGGTTGTTTTTAATCATTGAAAACAAATTATTTCTAAGATTGGAAAATTAGGGTTCATCAAGCAAAGATAGATGCATTCAAAACAAGTATGACTTGCAAAATCTTCTTGTTAATGCATTAATCCAAAACTAACATGAACATCACAATAACAAGAGTATTAAGATCAAAATCAAGTTTGCCGAACCTAGGTTAATTTTCAAGAAAGCTAGCATGCATAAAAATAACCTATGTCTTGATCCAACTAATTAAAACATACATACAAAATTCAATTTTAATTAGTTGCTGCTACTTAACCTAATCAATTTATTGTCCAGCAATTAAATTAATCAGATAACATACAAATTATTCATGCAAAATTCGAATTCATGACTTAAAATCCACATGCATAATTCGACAATCATGTCCAAGTCAAGAGCACAAATTTTCAATTATAGATTCATCAATTATATGCGCATGCTTATCATAAAAATAACCATAAATTTAGCTAATAGCCTCAACAATTGGAAAAGAGAATTTAGTTCATGATTTTAATTAAAACAAAGTTAAAAATCATCATAGAAAACATAGTGCAGAATTAGGGTACAAGAAGAAGAAGAGGGGAAAATAAAACTAGGGACCTAGAGAGAGAAAGAGAGAAAGTAGGAGAGAGAAAGAGAAGAAGAAAGACTCAAGTTCAAAGAAAAGAGAGAAAACGTGAACATATAGCTAAAGGACCCTATTTATATTGAAGGAGGTATGGTCATCAAATCCTTGTAGGAGAGAATTTCTTTTCCAAGTAGAAGTATGTCTTTTTTTTTGTAGAAAAAAATTTCTTTTCCAAGTAGAAGTAGGTCTTTTCTTTCCTTGTAGAAGATGATTTATTTTCCAAGTAGAAGTAGCTCTTTTCTTTCCTTATAGAATTAGGATCTTCTAGAAGCTTCCCTCTAAGTCAAACACGCTTCCTAGGGCTTAAATGATGGACCCCGCTTCTGGAGCCCAGCATTCGGAGACAATTTAACAATCAAATCACATTGCAAATTTTCTTAAACAATTAAAGCGTATGCGAAAAATCGATAATCAAATCGGCCCGATTTATTTAAAACCATTTTAGTCACAAAGATGCAAACATTATTGAACACATCAGAGTTTCGGTAATCACTTGGGCCCATTACAGAGCACGATGTTTGTTTTCACAATATCTTTACATTCAAAAACCACCCCTTTGCCTTAATACAAATATAAAATACAAAATACAAACTACACATGATACAATTGAAGGCTTATGCTTAAGATGATTCTAAAATACAAAAAGTTCCTGAACTAACTTAATTACAAAAGTCTTTAACTATCTTGGAGTTCCAATGCCTTGCAAGGATCGCTAATCTTCTCTTTCTGCACCTGAGGAGGGAAGCGTGGGGTGAGCTACACATCTCAGTGGCTAATATATTTATAGCCATTGGCAATTGATCAAAGTCAACCATATGTATGTATATATATATCTAGCAATTCTAGCATTCATACTTTATTCAAGCAATTTAAACATTTATCAATTTTTGATCAAATCACATAACACTCAATATGCTTCATACTTGACCATTTAAAGATGCAATGCACAACAAACGGCTCGAGGGTTCCATGAAACAAAATTAAGAAACCGAAGTTTACCCCATGAACAAAATGAGTCCATTTTTCGAAGCTCATATGCCACAAGCGGGCAGCCGAGAGAAGGCTCTTGTCAACGTGCACACGACGAACAGAATGGTTCCACTCTCGCCCAAACAAAAGCACATAATCATGCTCAGAATCATTTTACCAAAATGCTTTTATACTTTCAAATCTTTTCTTTCATCTTTCTTGTTTTTTCCTTTCTATATATGCAAAATGCCATGACATATTTCAAGACATAACATTGATCAAAAATCACAATTAAATTTTATCAAGATATCATGCTTCTGTCGCGTTATAACATAATCAAAATTATCATGTATTTTTAACAAGTCAATTTCAAACAATTTAACACATATCCACACATAGGCAAAAATTTGCCCATTTACACAATAACCATAAATATATTACCCACCTAATTTGCTTGCAAAAATCCAAGTCAAGGTTGTCTTTCTTCTTGTCCTTGGGTAGGATTTTCTTGGTTCCCTAAAACAAACCAAGTTTCATTCAATAGGAATCCAATAGAAAATCCCATAATGCAAAATCATTAAAATTGATTCTAGAATGCTTAAACCCAAGCATTTTCTAAACTCCATAGACTAAAATCCTTCCAAAAATCCAAAAGATCCAAAATGGTCTTACCTTGATTCTTCACCAATTGAAGAAATCTTTAGCTCAAAGGGAAGCTCTTCTCTTTCTCTTCCTTTTTCCTTTCTTGAACAACTCCAAAATCTCTCTTGAAGGCTAAGAAAAGTTGAACCCTAGCTTGTTTTCTCTTCTTTCTCTCCTTCTCTTCTTCTTTTCTTATTTCTCTCTCTTCTTCATGACACTCCCTCTTTTTCTCTTCAATTTTCGTTCTTCTTTCTTCTTAAAATGCAAGACAACACTTCTTTTTCCACTTATGCCCTTAATGATTGGGAAATGTCCCATTTTTCCTTCCATTTATGCCTTATGTCTTTTGTGCTTAAGTGTCTCGCTAAAAATATCCTTGAACATTCTTACATAACACTTTCTTCTAGAAAAAAAAGTTCTCCGTTGTCTTAAGCTTCTAATGATATCAAAGTCATTCAATTTGGTTCAGAAATCTGAAAGTTATAATCCAAATATTTCAGACTGTTGTTAGACTGAAACAGTACACCATACCGAACTTCTATCCAGAGCTTGAAAGTCTTAGAGACTGACTTACAATTCACTTTCTTCAGATAATTTGTAACTCTATGTCTCTATTTTACGACAAGTCAGAAATCATCTCATTTGGAGCTCTACAAATCAAGATATCATCAAAATACTAAAGTATGTTCAATAGATTAACACCAGTTCATACTATTTAAGAGCACACTCACTATACCCGTCCCACATTTTTCACTCAATCTTTCTCAATTCATTTCATATGGCTATTATTTTTGGTGAAGATGTAGAGAAATATCTTACGAGTCCATTGGTTTAAGAATCAAGTCATTTGGGTGTCTAGAGAAGAAGTTATGGTCAAAAGAATCTAATCTGGTTTTATCCTCAATTATACTGAACTTGTCTTGGGACAATTGGTATAACTTTCCCTACTGATGTGGGATTTAGATTTTCTTTAGACGGTTTGAAAGAGGACTTCAAGATATACAATTTTCATGAAGATCTTGAAGAAAAATTATATCATCTAGAGGGTCAAAATTGGACCAGCCGATACAGGATGAACAGTGACCAAGAAGAAGTTTATGAACAGTGCACAGAAGATGTTTTACAATTACCATAACTTTCTCTAGAGATATCAGATCAAGGTGTTATTTGGATTGTTGGAAAGAGTACTTCAATATCTACAACTTTCATGAAGATCCTGAAGACAAATGCTGTCTTTTAGAGGGCAAAATTGGACCAGACGATACAGGATGAATAGTGACCCAGAAGAAGTTTACGAACAGTGCACAGAAGATGTATTACAATTGCCATAACTTTCTCTAGAGATATCAGATCAAGATTTTCTTTAGATGGTTAGAAAGAGGACTTCAAGATCTAAAAATTTCATGAAGATCTTGAAGACAAATTCTGTCATCTAGAGGGTCAAAATTAGACCAGACAATACAGGATGAACAGTGACCCAGTAGAAGTTTATGAACAGTACATAGAAGATGTCTTACAATTGCCATAACTTTATCTAGAGATATTCATCAAGGTAGTCTTCTGATGGTTGGAAAGAAAACTTCAAGATATACGACTTTCATGAAGACCTCAATGACAAATTCTATCGTATGAAGGGTCGAAAATGGAACAGAAGATAGGCTAGGCGAAAAAGCAGAAGAAGCAAAACATAGAAGAAGATGACATCATCACAGAAGAAGCAAAAAGGCAGAATGAGCAAAACATAGAAGAAGATGACGTCATCACAGAAGAAGCAAAAAGGCAGAATAAGCAAAACATAGGAGAAGATGACGTCATCACAGAAGAAGCAGAAAGGCAGAAGGAGCAAAACATAGAAGAAGATGATGTCATCACAGAAGAAGCAAAAACATAGAAGATACAACTTCGCTCTTGAACATCTTCCCTTATAAGGACCATATCTTTCAGCTCAGATGTCCAAAATTTTCATACTATATACCGTTGGAAAGATAAAAGAAAGATCTACAATATTTTAGAAGACATATTTTTCTAATTTAGCCTAGAACAAATCCAGAATTGCCCTAGAATTCAGAACACAAATTTTACATTCATCCACCAATGTACTACACCCAGTTCTCAACTTCTTGAAATTTTGAGACTCTTAGAGATAGAATTGAAATTCTATGTATTCATAAGAAATGTAGTCGTATGTTTCTAGTTTAATCCAAATCAAGAATCATCTCATTTGGATAACTAGAGAAAAAGTTGCGGCTAAAAGACTGAAGCATACTCAGTGAACATTTTCCAGATTAACTACCAATTTGTTTCAAAATCTTTCCTTATCACAACTCATACCAAGATCACCTTTACTACTTCATTTACTCCTCACTCTTAACTTCATTTCAAATCAATATCAGCCATGAAGAAATTAAAATCCATGATTAATCATGAACACCAATGACAGAACATACACCTATAAATACATCTCCTTCATCAACTTACTACACAAATGCAACCTCATTTTTGGCTTTCATTCTATTTCTAACTTTCACCTTAATTCTTCCCATTTCGAAATCTCTTATCCACTAAAAACACCAAAGCAAAATATGAATCTATCCACATTTTTCATTTATTAGTTCTAGTCTTCTAAGAAAATTTCGGGGTCCAATATTAAGTGGCAGTCCAGGCGTGCTTTCATGTAGGCGCTATGTGTCCTAAGATGCTGACGTGGCAGGTGACGTGGTATGCTGACCGGACGCCAAGTGTCATCCACGTGTACCAATCAAGTGCTTCCAGCTCATCATTTCTCCTAAAAAGTATGGATCTTTATTTCTCTCAATGTACGTGTCCCCTGACCGTCTGGATTGTTCCTGGACCCATTTCTCGTAGTGGCGAACAAGAATCTTCCGAAATGTAGAAATCCTAATTGAAGTAGGATTCCTTATTTGAGTAGGATTCCTAATCCTTTTGGGATTAGGATTTCACCATCCTTTGCCAAGTTTAGCTCCTGATTCTCGTTTTGTTAGATTTTTTCCAAAACAGGAAATCCTAGTTACATTAGGATTTAGGGAATCCTAATCCTAATAGGATTAGGATTTCTGCAACTTTGGTTACTTTGGGGTATTTCGACCTCCTTATTATGAAAGTGACATCCAAAAGTCCTAAATCTCCCTTCTTAGCATAATTTTCCTCACTTGATACCTAAAACACTTGAAATGATAAAATCAATGTAAGTCACGTGATTTAGACATCAAATGAGAATAAAAACTAAGTGTAAAAGTATAAAAAGATAAGAAAATATGGGTGCATCATATATCTATCTTAGTTTCTTTTTTCAACATCTGAGTCAAAACCGACAGTCCCATCTTGAAGCCAAGACCAAAGAGACATCATATAAAACAAAAGCGAAGAGAAAGAGAGATTCTCTATCGGTTTGGTGGGTGGAGCGTGATTGGCTTGGGATGCTGATCTCTCCAGATCTTTGGCTCGTGTGTTCGTTCGCGCAAGCGTCCCTTTGTAACTATCCTTTGTTGATGACGTATAATTGACTGTTTGATTCCTCATTTTATTACCGGATATCATTCTTCCAAATCTTGTTTTATTGTCCTGAACTTGATGGAGAATACATGCAATTAGTTTTATTTGGTATTTGGATGCTGAGATAATCAGAGAGGCAGGAAACCAAAGGAGGGAGGCAAAAGGCAGAAAACAAGAGGAGGTGAAAGGCAAAAACTTGATCTGATTAATGACATAGAGGTTATTTAGCTTATCAGTTTATTATTTAATCAGTCGATTTTCACTCTTTAACAGTTAAAAACAAAAATTGAACCAGAAAAGTTGGGCTTGTG
This sequence comes from Erythroxylum subrotundum, assembly GCA_027563845.1. Taxonomy (NCBI): domain Eukaryota; kingdom Viridiplantae; phylum Streptophyta; class Magnoliopsida; order Malpighiales; family Erythroxylaceae; genus Erythroxylum; species Erythroxylum subrotundum. The sequence continues at coordinate 20,682,436 of JAOQMQ010000195.1, read as the reverse complement.
TTCAATCCAATCAAACCAGCCAATCGGTCCGGTTTTCATATCATTTATAACATACACCTAAACCCATTCGAGATTCCCAACTAGTCCGAAACCCAAGATTATGTTCTCTCTCTCTCTTTCTCTCCATGGCGCTCCTCCCTCTTACCTTGACCCCTTCTTCTTCTTCTTCACTCTCTCTTCGTAAGCTTAAGCTTCCTTTAACGTCTCCCACCTTTTGCCCTTGTAGTTCCAAACTCAAACCCTATCGCCAACCAAAGGTTTGTTGGTTCTTTTGTTTTTTAAATTTAATCAATTGACTATGTTTTGTAGTTGGTTAATGTTTTGATTACAGAGTAAAAGTAGAATATGTAGAGCGGAGTACTCTGGAGACGTGCCGTTCGTGGTTGCGATCGGGGCCTGTGTTCTTAGTTCATTTCTTTTGCCCAAGGCTGCTGATGATGGTAGTAAAACTAGGGATAGTGATGATGAGGAATCGGGTATTGGCACCAAAGATACCAGGTTTACTGTGATGGGCATCATCAGTTTCATCCCTTATTTCAACTGGCTGGTCTGTTTAATCAATATTTCCTTAGTGTTGATGAACGAACAAACGAAGTGGTTGGTTAATTGGTTATTTTAATTGATTGTCAGAGTTGGGTATTCGCTTGGCTTGATACCAAGGAACGCCGATATGCTATTTACTCACTTGTCTACTTGGCTCCATATCTCAGGTGCCTCTTTCCGTTGAAACAATCCTATCTCTAGTTAATTGAAGAATGGATTGGATATTCTTATCTTTAATCCAAGTGTTTGACTGCAGATCAAACATGTCAGTGTCCCCAGAGGACAGTTGGCTGCCTATTGCCAGCATTTTTATTGGCATTGTTCATGTCCAGGTTTCCTTTTCTATCCCTACTTATTTTCACTTGTTCTTCCAGTTATCATTATTTATATATATTCGTTTCAGCTGGAAGCAAGTATCAGTAATGGTGATCTTCAAGGCGTTCAATTATTCACTGAAGCTTCCAACTTTCTTTCTTCCGTAATGAAAAAGAGTGAATTTGAGATGGAGGAGGGTCATTTTGGAGAGGTATGAACATACAATGGTGTACCATGAACATACAATGGTGTACCATTATCAGACTCTTTTCATTCTTGATTACCATATATATATATATATACATATTGATGATGGGTCTTCGATGTCTCAGGCGACAAAACAAGGTTACAAGAAACTGCCCCATGGTGAAGAAGAAGGAGGAGGAGGAGGAGGAGGAGAAGAAGAAGGAGGAGGAGGAGGAGAAGAGCAATCAAAGGATGAGAATCCAAAGTGGGCAGTCCCCTCGGAGCATCACCAACATTCAAAGGGTGACTGGGATGATGATAATGTGAGAAATGTTAGATAATCAAACCTTTCCTTTTTATTTTTTAATTTTGTGCAACTCTTTGGCAAAAGTTTGACATTTATAAATTAATTTTTGAACTCTTGGAAAATGTTTAATTTAATTAAATCTATATTTACAAATATTATTATTTCCTCATTTGTCCTTCATACAGTCTTGTGCGCCAAAATGAGTCTTTGTTGATCAATGTTTGACATTCTAGTTGAATGTCTTTGTTGTTTCTATGTTTCTAAAATGCGTAGGATTGAGATTTTCTTCTTTTCTTAGGGTATAATTTATTCAATTGATTACAAGATTGCGAGTTTAAAATGGAATAAGGTAAGATTTGGAGAGCTCAATTAGCTATTTTGTAAAGTAATGGTTAATTTGGACGACAAAGATAGAGGTTTCCCACTTGATAATAATAGTAGACATGAATCAAATTAACGTTACAAGCAACTTGTGTATTTGGAGATTTAGTTCAATTTTACAAACGTGCTAAATCATAGTTCCAATCTACATCAAGAGTTTTAGTTCTTGACAAACTGGCTAGCACATAATGAGGACACATGATAATGTACATGGATGTTTAGTACACACGTTTGAAGAAATAAAAACTTCATTATCTTAATGTCAAACGAATTTCTGTTTGTGTCCACAGGGATGATAAGATCCAAATGATAGTCTTAGGATCGAGACTGGTTTTAGGTGTATTAATTGGAATTACGTTTGCTTTCTTGTAACGACCTATTTTTCGGCTCAAATGGAACTCGGAACTTGTGTTGTTTGAGAATAAACTCAAGAAATTGTTTTTACTCCATGAATCCATCGTTTGTACAAATTGGCAACAAGCCTTGGGGAAAATAAAAACCGACTTCCTACAGAAGTGGCGTTAGATACCACTACACTACTTGCTTAAAAACAAAGAAACTGAAACAAATAACCACTGGAAAATCAAATGCATAAACTAGAAATTAATTAATTAAAATGCCAAGTCATTGTTTATATGGATGCCCCAATGTGTTGACCCTTGAATTTGCCATGAGTGAAATGTTGATACTTCTTGTACAACTTTGGTCGTATAACATCATTTCCACCCTCGGAAGATAGCTTGTCCTCAAGCGTGAATTATGGAAATCTGGTTCGAAAATCAGTGACCATTTCTTAAGAGGCATCAGTTGGAGATTGTCTTTGCCACTACACTAAGATTTCCTGATCATTGTCGCGAATACGGCGAGCGATAATAGCAGCTTGAACGTGGGTTGCAATTTCAGGAACGAGCTCAAGCAGTGGTGATGGTTGGTCCTGTTGTTCTAAATTATAAGACTTCAAACTGGACACATGAAAGACTGGATGTAGTTTTGCGTATGGTGGCAGCTCCAATTTGTATGAAACTGTCCCGATTTGTTGTAAAACTTTAAAAGGCCCATAAAATATAAGTAACAACTTTTGATGCTTCCGTTTTGCCACTGTTGTCTGTCAATACGGTTGCAACTTCAGAAGGATCATATAACCCACTTCAAATTCCACCTGTTTGTGCTTAGAATCATAATACTTCTTCATTCTTACTTGAGCATGTGCTAAATTCTCCTTAAGAGCCAGTGACACTTCATCTCTTTCCTTCAAAGCTTGGTCCACTACTTTGAGCTTGGACATACTCGAACAATAAGATAGGAGCTTAGGTGGATTTCTTCTATAAACCACCTCGAATGGAGTAGTCTTAAGAGTTGAGTGATAACTTGTATTATAAGGGTACTTGTTGGACCCCGTTTTCGGAGCCCAACATTGGACACGAACGCATGAAACTTGAGCGTGGAGGAAAGACTTGGAAGTTGAAAATTTAGAAGAAAAGTCATTCGGAAGCAAAGGTGGGCGTCGCCGCGACGAGCACACGCGGGGCTTACGTCACGGCGAACGATTTAATGTTCGTCGCGGCGTACCTGCGAGGATTACGTCACGACGAACGATTTAACTTTCGTCGCGACGTACCTGCGAGGATTACGTCGCGGCGAGCAAGTGCTCTTGTCGCGACGAACAGACCCGACCTCAAATATGCAACTCAACTCTTCTAAATGCAACCATCATCAATTCAAACCCAAAACAAAATGAACTTGTACATAAACCCAAGCAATTTTCCAAACTCCAAATGCAAATTTCATTAATAACAAAAGTAAGAGTTTTACAAAGCTTTAATGGCATTTCAAGCCATAATACATCATTTGAGTTCAAGAGCCAAAATACAAAATACACTTGAACTAATAAAACTTGAAATGCGGCTAAAGCCTTGAATTCCCAAAACTCTAACAAAATACAAAAGTGTGTCAATTTGGAGTGATGTCGTACTCTTGACCTACTCGATCTCTTGCTCATCACCTGAATAGGGGGAGGAGAATGGGGGGTGAGCTATAAAGCTCGTAGGTAACAATTTTATAATAAAGAAACAAGCAAAAACATTTTCAAAAGCTCATTGCCATTTTACATTTTCGAAACTATAGGCATTTCACATGTAAATATCATCATCTCAAATTCTTGATTTTCAAACAATTCATGAGCAATTATAAATCATGTATGCATCAAACTTGTCAACAGATCATAAGCACATAAGCACAACAGAATGGTTTGGGTATGTCCAAATTCATGACACACTACACATTCCCACATAATGGTCATGTGTAGCTGTAAATTCTTGAGGGAGCTCCATGCCACAAGCGGGCAGGCGAGAGAAGCCTATACTTGGGTCAACGTGCACGTGACGGTTTTTGAGGGACTACCACAAACTCACATAACACATATCGTTCAAAATCTTGTAATCTTGATGCCCAACATGGCAGATTTTCTTGAAAACTTGCTTTTTATAAACTTGATATCCTTGCAAAAATCATTTCTAAAAACATGATTTCATAAACATGTATATTTTCAAAAAGAAAATCCCTTTTCAAGTCTTTTCATCAATCATCGGCACAATTCATGTAGCAAACATATAACAATTTCACAATTCATTCAAAAAGCAAATAAAGGCAACATTGATGATGCAATTTAAAGCATTAAACTTCCTTGATTTGAAGAAAACAATGAGTGGCTTATTTACTCTATTATAAAGATGTACCCACCTTGAGTTCCTTGCTTATAAACTTGTTTAGGAATGTCTTTCCTCTTGTTCCTCTTGCTCCTCTTGCCTCTCTTGATTTCCTTAAACAACAACCAAAATTTCATTCAATTTGGTGTAGAAATCAGAAAGTCATACTTTGACAATTTGAACTATAACTTATGCTGAAACAAAAATTTTATGCTCAACTTCCATCCAAAATTGGAGATTCTTAGGGACTGAATTTGGACTCCATTCCTTCATACAACTTGTAGCCCTATGTCGAATCAAAAATCACCTCATTTAGACATCTACAACAAAAGTTATGCCCAAAATACTGAAGCATGTCAGTGCTGGAAAACTGGAGCTTGCCGCGACGAAGGAGCTCGCCGCGACGAGAAAGCTGGGGCACGTCACGACTTGTGCAACTGCAGGTCGCGACGTGGAACCCCAGAAACCTCCGAAAACATGTTTTCTTGGCATTTTTCACCTGCAAACTTCTCATCTTTCAAATATAACCCATCTTAACCTTAAATCACCTCTTATACTTCATTTCTAAGCTCATTACAACCCAATATCATTAACATAACATCAAAATCTGTCATTGATCATTAACCCTAAAAGAGAACACTTTCCCAACTTCATTCATCCACAACTTCACACACATATTAAGCTATATTTGAGTTTCATCTAACCAAACAAGATGGAATAAACTCATACTTACTTGCTTTAGCCTCAAAGTCTTCAAAATCTTCAAGATTCCCAAAACCCTAATTTTTCTCTTCTTCTTCCTCTCTTCCACGACACTCTCTTCTTTCCCTCTTCTTTTTATTTTTCTTCTTCTAATTTCCACTCCTAATAA
>JAOQMQ010000195.1:20624327-20635622 GCA_027563845.1 Erythroxylum subrotundum | reverse complement strand
AAACATGAAATGGGCTACACTTGCACCTCGGTTGGAGAATAAAACTCATGGCCATGAATTAATTTGGCATGGCCATAGCATAAACCGAAGATGAAACATGAAATGGGCTACACTTGCACCTCGGTTGGAGAATAAAACTCATGGCCATGAATTAATTTGGCATGGCCATAAGAATTAACTCACGGCCATGCCAAATTATTGCACAGCAGTGAGTTTTAACTCACAGTTATGTAATATACATGCATGGGCACGAGTCACTCTGATCACATCCATGACATACCTATGCATGGGCGTGAGAGTGGTCTCTCCATATGAGAGAGCTTTATCGCCCTCCTATCTTCTATCTCCCGAGAGCTCCTTTGGTTTAGCCCGAAAACACTCCAAAACTTTCATAACCCTTCAGCTGTTACATAAATGAAGATTTTATACCAAAGAAATAGGGTTCAGTAAGCTGTCAGTCGTCACACTTGTGACTTGGTGTGTCACGGGTGAGTTTTAACTCACAGTTATGCAATATACATGCATGGGCATGGAATCCACTTACCCATTTCATATGCTGCCATTAATCCACACATTTAATTGCCATATGTCTCCTACTAATCTGTCCACATGTCATTTCAAGATTGGTCCACTTCTCATATACTAATTGATCCATTTGTCATGTAATTACTAGTCCCACCAATTTAACTATGCCAAATGTCACTCAATTTTAGGCTTAATCATCTTAATTTCCATATATCGATTTTTCTTATCACTTGGCATTTTTTTAGACCAAAAGTACATTTAATTCATTAATCTCTCAATTAATAACATTTAATTCCAATTTACCAAATTGAAGTCCAATCATACCAAAATTTAAGACATATTAATTCATAATTCACATCATGTTCACTTAACTTCTTTCATACCCCGAGATAAGTCAATTGAGTGCATGTGCTATCTTTGTAATGTGTTCAAATATAAATTTGTGTATGAATGCTAATGTTATGCATGTATATGCAATAATTAATCTAGGGATAAACCCTACGCATATACCGAAAAATAAGATATCACAATTCTCCCTCTTAAGAAATTTCGTCCTCAAAATTCTTACCTGAATGGTCAAATAGGTAGGGGTTCTAATTTCTCATGTACTCCTCTGTTTCCCATGTGGCTTCCTCACTCTAATGATTCTTTCAAAGGACTTTCACCAACGGAATCACTCGATTTCTCAGTTGTTTATTCTGACAGCCAATTATCTTTATCGGTTCTTCAACATAACTCAAATTACTTGCAATTTCAACTTCCTAAACCAGTGACACATAAGTAGGATCAGATCGATATTTCATAAGCATACTGATATGGAACACATTATGAATCTGAGACATCTCATCCGGTAAGGCTAACTTATAAACTAATGGTCCAACTCTCTCAATGATCTCATAAGGACCAATGTATCTAGGACTTAACTTGCCTTTTTTACCGAACCTCAACAATCCTCGCCTAGGTAATACTCTCAGAAATACTTTATCTCCAACTTGACATTTCATGTCCCTCCTGTGCTGATCTGTATAACTCTTTTGTCTATCTTGTGCCACTTTAATTCTACTTCGGATCAATTTCACTTTATCCACAGTATCCTGAATTAATTCTGGGCTCTAAAAAATTCTTATAACCTCTTCATCCCAACCTAAACGTGATCGACACTTCCTACCAAATAATGCCTCATACGGTGACATACCAATGTTACTGTGATACTAATTGTTATAAGCAAATTTAATCCGAGCCACATACTGATCCCATGCTCCATGAAACTCCAATACACAAGCCTTTAGCATATCCTCAATAGTTTTAATCATTCTCTCACTCTATCTATCTGTTTTTGGATGAAATGCAGTACTAAAGTTCAACTTCGTACCCAATGTTGTCTATAGACTACCCTAAAATCTTGAGGTAAATCTAGGATCCCTGTCCGATACAATAGACACTGGAACTCCATATAACCTCACTACCTCATTCACATATCTTTGAGCTAACCGATCTAGTGAGTTATTCTCTCTCACTGGCAAGAGGTGAGCTGACTTTGTCAATCTATTAACAATGACCCAAATGACATCATGTTTTCTCGGAGTCCTCATCAAACCCATAATAAAATCCATTGTGATTCTCTCCCATTTTCACTCCAGAATAGGTAAGGGATGTAATATACCAACCGAAGCCTAATGCTCAGCTTTTATCTATTGACAAGTCAAACAACTAGCCACATATTCAGTCACTTGCTTTTTCATCCCTGGCCACCAAAAATGTTGTTTTAGCATATTATACATCTTGGTTGTACGAGGATGTATAGTATAGGCTACTACATGTGCTTCCTCCATAATCTCTTTCCTCAAATCATCAACATCGGGCATACATAATCTTTACTTTAACCATAATGTATCATCTCTCAATTCAAATTTAGAATCTAGATTCGCTTTCAACTTCTCAATTAACTTCACCAATTCTGAATCTCTATTTTGAGCCTTTCTGATTCTTTCATGCAATACAGGTCTCAACTTCAATGTAGCTATCAATGCTTCATTCTGCCCCAAATTCAATTCAACATTTAGTGCTCTCAACTGAACTAGGCTCAGTAACCTCGATAACTGTACTTGAGCCACACTGCTATTGGACTTCCTGCTTAATGCATCAGCTACCATATTAGCTTTGCCAGGATGATACTCAATTGTACAATTATATTCTTTCAACAATTCTATCCATCTCCTTTGCCTCATATTCTACTCCTTTTGACTCAACAAATATTTTAAATTTTTATGATCAGTAAATACTTGAAAAGTTTCACCATACAGGTAGTGTCTCCAAATCTTCAAAGCAAATACTACGACAACAAGTTCCAAATCATGTACCTAGTAATTAAACTCGTGAGACTTCAACTGTCTCGATGCATATGCTATTACCTTGCCATACTGTATCAGTACACATCCTAAACCCTGGTGTAAAGCATCATTGTACACAACATATCCCCTAGATCCAGTTGGAATAGCTAATACCGATGTTATAGTTAACCGATGCTTTAGCTCCTCAAAACTCCTCTAACATTCAGCATTCCATCTGAAAGGCACATTCTTCCTCAGAAGTTTTGTCAAAGGGGCTGAGATTAGTAAAAACTCCTCGACAAACCTTCTGTAATAACCAGCTAGTCCAAGGAAACTCTGAATCTTAGTCACATTTTTTAGAAATTCCCACTTCAACACTACTTTTATTTTCTTCGGATCTACCTATATGCCTTGTCCAGACACAATATGACCCTAGAATACTACTTGATCAAGCCAAAATTCACACTTACTAAACTTGGCATATAATTATTTCTCCCTCATTATCTATAGAACCAATCTCAGATGTTCAGAATGATCTTCTCTACACTTCGAATACACCAAAATGTTATCAATAAACACAATCACAAAACGATCTAAATAAGGTTGAAATACCTTATTCATCAAGGCCATAAAAGTTGCTGGGGCATTATTTAACCCAAATGGCATCACTAAAAACTCGAAGTGCCCATATCTCATTCTAAATGCACTCTTCGGTAAATCAGCCTCTATTATCTTCAACTGACAGTGCCCTGATCTCAAGTCTAACTTTGTAAACACCTGAGCTCCCTGTAATTGATCAAACAAGTCATCTATCCTCAGTAGAGGACACTTATTCTTCACTGTCGCCTGATTCAATTACCTGTAATCAATACATTCAATGTCCCATCCTTCTTCTTCACAAACAACGGTGGAGCTCCCTAAGGTGACACACTGGGTTTGATGAAACCCTTATCCAACATCTCTTGTAACTGGGCCTTGAGCTCCTTTAGTTCCACAAGTGTTATCCTATATAGACGAATCAATATAGGAGTGGTACTTGGAACAAGATCAATTGCGAACTCTGTTTCTCTTTTTAGGGGGTAACCCCGATAATTCACTGAGAAACACGTCCGAAAAATCCTTAACAATCGAAATTTCCTGAACTGTCTACCCAGCACGGGTGTCAATCACGTAGGCTAAATAAGCCTTACATCCACTTCGGATCAACTTTAAGGCATTCATCAAAGAAATCAACCTAGCTGGCACTACTTGACTAATACCTCGAAACACTGCTCTAGGATAACTAAGGAATTCAATGATCACCTCCTTAGTATAGCAGTTCATCACGACCCTATGAGCAGTGAGCCAATCTATACCTAGAATAATATATATCTCCTTCAACTGTAGTATTATCAGGTCAACCTCTAACTCTGCCTGATCGATTCGTGTAATATACTCCTTACATATATCCCCAATCACTGTAGTACTACCTACCAGAGTACTCACTACTAAACCACATTTTAGTGTCTCTCTCTCATAATGCAATCTAGATGCTAGATATGGTGTGATGAATGAATGTGTAGATCCTGGATCTACTAATGCAAATGCTTCAAAATTAAAAACATTCAACACACCTGCTACCACATCTGGGGAGTTTTGTGCCGCCTGTCTGGTGATGGCATAGACCTTGACCTGAGACTACGGCTGGTTATTCTGCACCTCAATTTTGCCACTAGGCTCTGTTGATTATGTCCTGCCTCTACCTCTGCCTCTCTGTACTGATCCAATAGCTCTACTCTATTGGACCGTCGTCTCAGTCATTGTTCCTCTTCTCATTCCAAACTGTGGTCCCAAAGTCTCAGGACAATCTCTGATCTGATGCTCAATAGAGCCACATCGAAAATAAGCTCCTGATAACCTCCAACACTCACCACCATGCTTCTTACCATAGTACTCACAATTAGGCATCTGTTGAGACTGCCTAGAGGGCACTTGTCCTCTACCTCTACCAATCTGAACAAATTCACCTCTTGGTCAAAACCCAGATTGTCTCGATCTAGCCTGGAATCGAGACGATCTGTTCTGAAGTTTACTGAAGCTTCTACCAGAATCAGCCTGAGATTCACTTAGTCTCTTCACTCTAGAATCTTGTTTATACTCTCCCTGACCATCCTTCATCAATTGTTCAATTCTGATCGAGGCAACTCGGAGTTTCGTAAAACTACCCAAATTAGAAATGGCTAGCCTCATTCTGATTTCCATATTTAACCCATCTTCAAAACTCCTACACTTGTCCTCCTCAGTTGGGATTAATGTAGTTGCATGCCTCATTAATTCATTAAATTTTATCTCATACTCTGTGACTGAGAGACTTCCTTGTTTTAGATCCAGAATTTTTTTCATCTTTCTGTTCAGATAAATCTTCAGCATGTAATTCTCTTTAAACACCTTCAGAAAAGCTTCCCAGGTCAAACTACAAGGTCTGGTGGCACTAACTGGTGCAATCTTCCACCATTGATATGCTGGACCTTGCAGAAGCGAGACTACATAATCAAATCTCTCATCTGACTCATAATCCATTTGATCAAACACTCTTTCAGTTCTCTCCAGCTAACTTTCTACCTCAGTAGGGTCTGTACTTTCGTAGAAGTCTACAGCCCCTACTTCCGAAGCTTATCATATCTCCTTTCCCTCCTCCACTAGATTCTTGGAGGCATTTATGCAAACTTAGGTATAGGATACTCTCTATTGGCTCCTACAGACTCCATGTCAGCTGACTATCCCACTTGATCTCCTATGGCAGGTGACCTATAACAAAAATAGTTGGGATCACTAACTGAGTCTCTCACTATTTATCATGTCTCAATACTCTTATATGTCCCTATGGATTCCAAACCATGCTCTGATACAAAATTTGTAACACCCCACTACCATAGAGTATATACCCAAACATCCAGAGGACATTGAAGTACATATCCTATGACAATGGTATGTTAGAGCAAACATAATCTCTTAAATGGCATCATAAAGAATATACAATACTTAGAACCTCAACACTTCATTTCATTCATTGACAAAATTTTACATTGTAGTCATTGAAACAAGTATTTACATTACCAAACATGAGAAAGTTTACAATCCTTTATACAAAATTTTTATATGTCAAAGAAACTACAAAATATAATTTATAACTCCTCTGATGTCGGCTGACAGACCATTGAGTTATATCTTAATCCAAAATGTTCCTTTAGAAAATCTTAGGAACTAGGTCTCCTGTCTCGTACCTGAAAAGCCACGTTGCAAATTTTGATGAGTTTTGTGAACTCAATGAGTGAACCATCATTGATGATCTCACTCAGGTCAAATACACAAATATCACACAACCAACCATTTTCGCAAACATTTTCCATCTCAATAAGACATAATGAATGGCACACATTTCATATACATTCTTTCAAAACATGTATAACCCAATCAATCACATTAACATTGCATATCACTTTATCATCACAATTTTAGAAAAGATTTCATAATCATATATTTCATAATCATAAATATACAAATGCAGATGCATAGGAGACTCCAAATTCGTTATTATTTGTTGTGATCGAGCGCCTTTCAAATACAGACACAGATACTGGCCCATTGGGCTCAGTCAAATACAGAAATCACGGAGCAAAGCTCTACGTGTAGAATTCTAAGCTTAAAGCTCTTTCAGATTGGCTACTTTGATCATAATGCCTTTATCTGAACATGCATTTTATGAAATGCATCAAATAACAGAATATGTCATCAATAACATTCACTTATGATGTGCAGACAGAATCTTATATTCATTGGACCTAAGTTTGGCATTCAACTTTTGTCGAGTATACAGATATCATTCAAAATTCAAATGCAAATAGAACACTTCCAATACATTCCCAAATATCAAACTCCTCGGACTATTATCTAGAATTATCACACTTAATTCATTACTAGTTCAATATATAGGAATTAAACATAAATAAAAATAAATCAATTCTAGTGATATCATCTAGGTTGACTCACAGTACGCTGCAATTTATACTATTGCCTAGATGCTCCGACAATATCTGAATGACGTCCGAATTGAGCGTCTAAAATCATACAATTCACACATAATTCACATTACAAAGTTGATCAATCAAATACTTATTCATTTATGCACATATATACATATGTCAGGTTCAATGCATGCCCAATGACTATTCCGGGTATGTTTCCTTTATTCACATTTCATGATCATTCATACTTCAAAATTCATATATGTCTAATTTGAACTTAGGTTTACACCTCAATAATACAAATTTATTCTAAGTTCATCACTCAATCATGAGCTAAGGTTCATAGCTCAATACACTTGATTATTATAACATCATCAATCAATCATTTATCAATCCTTTCCTAGTGAATTCAGATGTCAATGAATTCTGATAGAGAGGAAGGGCAATGTGTGAGGAGCTTGTGGTTCAAATTTCAAGTCAATCGGAGGTCCAAAAAAGGAGTTATGGTCAAAAGAGTGAAGGGTGTTGAAAGTTGTCAAAAAACATTGCACCTTCTCTGTCAAGCACGACCGTGCAACCACTTGACAATCCCTCTTTGTCACAATCACGATCATGCAACTCCCTAATGTTCCTCTCTGTCACAATCGTGCTTGTGTACGATTGTGAACTACTTGATGATTCCCTTGTTCACGCATCATTCCAGCTTTTCTCAAAATATATTTTCAGGTCAATTTTGCATGGCCATTTTGACAAGGAAAATGAAGTATTTAGGCAATACATTCTTCTAAAACATTGTTCCCATATGTCTTAAGTTTCTAACTATACTAAGTTCACACAATTTGGTTTAGTATTCTGCAAGTTATACACAAAATACTTCAGACTATACTCACACGATAGCAATACACAATACTAAACTTCAAGCCAAATTTTGAATCTCTTAGAGACAGAATTAAAATTTAATTCCTTCACAAAAAAAATATAGCCATATGTCTCTAGTTTATTCTAAAGTTAAAATCATCCCATTTGGATGTCCACAAATCAAGATATGGCTAAAATACATATGCATGTTCAGTGAAAACACTACAGCTAACATATTTCAGCAATTCTTCTTTCACATTTCGAGATTTTTTTACACTTTATACCAAAGTTAAAATAGTCTCTTTATAGTTCATCAATTATACCTCTATTAGGCCTAAATCATACTCCAATTCCTCATCAATAACCTCTCTTATTCCAGTTCAAAATTATTCAGTTGATAGCTCACAACTCCTTGTCTTTCACGCATCAAAAATCAAACCAGAAACTATTACATTATTATGCATATAGTCTTAGTTATTTCTCAATTCAAGCACACTATTTCTTTAGCATAAATCCACCTTCACTATGCTGCAGATCCAAACCAAATTCATCCATGAACCAATCGATATCCCATGGTTTTCATCCACCAAGAGCAACCATAGAAAACTTCCAAGTTCATTAAACATATTTCCAACACATATCACCACCAATATTACATGCATTTCATTCCAGTTCAAGCATGATTCACATACTAATAAGCATGCCATAAAGATTAGATTGCTACTTACTTATTAGGCTAACAATTCAGCTCAAAACTCCATATTATACTGGCCCTCCAAACAGGCAAAATTTGGTAAACACAAGACAACAAATAGCTGGTTTCTTGGCTGTTTTACAAGAGGTTAAGGTGTGTATTTCATGTACCAACTTAGCTAGAGTAGAAACTAGAATACAAAGAAAATTTTGAAGCAATTTTAGTGGAGAGAGGTGAGGGAAACAGTAGAAACATTGCTGCTAGAATTTGCTTCATCAACATGCCAGGTGCCACCAATTTCCAAAAACATGTGTCTTTAGGCATGGAATCCACTTGCCCATTTCATATGTTTCCATTAATCCACACATTAAATTGCCATATGTCTCCTACTAATCAGTCCACATGTCACTCCAAGATTGTTCCACTTGTCACATACTAATTGATCCATTTGTCATGTAATTACTAGTCTATTTGTCACCAATTTAACTATGCCAAATGTCACTCAATTTTAGGCTTAATCATCTTAATTTTCATATATCAATTTTTCTTACCACTTAGCATTTTTTTAGACCAAAAGTACATTTAATTCATTAATCTCTCAATCAATAACATTTAATTCCAATTTACCATATTGAAATCCAATCATACCAAAATTCATGACATATTAATTCATAATTCACATCATGTTCACTTAACTTCTATCGGGATAAGTCAATTGAGTGCATGTGCTATCTTTGTAATGTGTTCAAATATAAATTTGTGTGTGAATGCTAATGTTATACATGTATATGCAATACTTAATCTATGTTTAAATCCTAAGCATATACCGAAAAATAGGATATCACACCCTAGAGGGGTAGCATCCTGACGTTGGCTCGGAGGTGACATCAACATCGATGACCTGGTTAAGTGCATTTCTTCTTTGTATTTTTTGTTTCTTCCTCTCTTATAGATTGATTGTGTTATCCTATGTCTATTGTTTGGGTCTTGTGTAAGAATGATTGAATGCTCTATTTGATTGTTTTTATGTATGAACCCATTGCTAGCATTGAATACAATACGTAATCATTGTTTCTCCGATTTATTTGTAGCGACTAATGGTTCGTAATCATTAGGGATAACATAACCTAGGTTAAATAATCCTTGCTTGTGTGATTATTGCTTAGATTGGTCTGCTTTTCTCACTCATAAGGGGACTTTCTAATTAAACTTAGTGAGCATCTCCTAGGTTATCTGATAACTAATAAGCTCTTCTTAATTAACTATGACCTAAGGAAAAATTGGGATTAACAGAGCTTGTTGTTAATCTACGACTAATAGTTCAAGGAGAGGTAAAAGAGCAACAAATCAAAGAAACATGTTTAATTAGGGTATAGTTCGAGATAACACCAAAGAACCCGACTCCTAACGAATTCACCACTTTCATCATTTTTGCATGTTTTCTTTACTTTGTTTTCGTTAGTCGCTACAGTAGTAGGTCTAGTTTATTTGACAATCGTAAATGGACTGGGAGTGGTAGTAGTAGCAATACCTTCTTCTTGTAGTAGCAATACCTTCTTCTTCTCTCCTCTTCCTTAGTTCTTTCCAAAAGTGGCAAATGGAGGCTCTCTTTATCAGGTCATTTTCTTTTCCTTTATAGTGTTTTTGCCTTTTAGGATAAAAACTAGGTTTTAACCAGGGCAAAAACTTCCAAAATGACCCTCCAAAATTAGAAACAAAAGCATATACTTGCATCTGTACTTGAAATTAAGCTTTTGTCATGATCGTGATAGGGATGTCACGATTGTGACCTGGTGCTGTTTAGCTTATGTCACGATCGTGACCATGGCGAGGCTCTAATCTTCTTTACCTAATCTCAAACACCAACGAACAAATCAAAACACCTCAAATGCATAAAATTAACGCCTGATAACATGCTCTAAACCACATGACATTCAAAAACACAAACACGAAATCACACTAACACAATTCTAAACCTAAACATGCATAAAGCATGTAATTAACAACTAAAAATGTACTAAATTACCCACTAAAACATAATGTAATTTATAACTATCAATTACTACGAAAGGTGAAAATGTAATGTCTTAATATTGGTATCAATATCTCAATAAGAGAAAAAAGATGGGGGTCCTAAAATTGGGACAAGAAACTGACGAAGAGAAAATTGTAGGTAGGCAGTAATTTTAAATTATAGAAAATAGAACATAAATGGAATAAAGTAGATTTTCCCCAAGAAGGTAGCATGATTTCAATCTTACAAACAAAACAGTTGATGGCAAACTTTAGGCTTAATATGAGTGATATAACAGCAGAGTCCTATCCATCTTAAGATAACAAGACAACATCACTGAAACATATAAGAACCTGAAACTTAGATCTACCATATATTAACGGGCTATTTGGTAGAATGGAATAGCCATTCTATTCCTTGCACATTCCTGACATATTCCTAAACCCATGTTTGGTTAAGAACAGAGATAGGAATAAGTAATCATCGGTAACAACTATTCTTCAAACTTGGAGAATACACAAACCCAACCCCAACCCATCTTTACCTATTCGAAGAATAGCTCTTCTTGTTGAAGACAACTTTGTCCTCTCATGTTCCAGCCTCCGAAACTTCTTGTCCTTCTTTGACATTGAAACATCTTCGAGCCTCCTCTTATCCTCCCATGTTCAAGCCTCTAAAATCTTCAACTTCTTCAACATACGTTGTTCTCTTCTCCAGTTCGTGATTCCAGATCTACCATTTCCAGATTTTAGGTAAGTGAGAATCCTTACACAACATCAAAAGACTTCATCTTCTTATTACACAGACATCCCCGCGTATAAGTGATACCCAATATATATATATATATATATAGTTGTTAAGTACGTATAT
>JAOQMQ010000195.1:20596526-20608852 GCA_027563845.1 Erythroxylum subrotundum | reverse complement strand
CATTGTTCAACACTTGATTAAACTCTAATCAAGCAAATCTAACTACAAAGCAATAAACCCTAACTCAGAAGCTCATAACAATGTAGTTAAATGTGACAATGTAAACGACTAACCCAAACCACACATTGAATGTCCAACATTTGAGTAAACTGTAATCAAGTAATTTCACTACAAGTTACAAATCATAGACTTAGGCATTCATAAATCATAGTTAAACTACGGATTAAGCTACTCCCCTTTGAAGCTCATTAAACTCCAGCCGTCACTGCATCTTCAGGAGAAAAGAAATGCCTAACCACGCATTGCAACCGGAAGCTGCACAACTCGGAACGAATCCAAGCTACCCATGGTGGAAGTCGGCGGTGAAAATGGAAGAGAAAACCTATGCAAGAATTGTCCCCAAGGAACCCCAAAGGGAACCCTGGGTGGTGAGGTCGTGAGTGTTTCCTTTCTGTTCTCTCTTCACTCGTATGTCTCTATTTCTGAATGAATGATCTCTCTTCACTTACTGATGGAATATTGATGTATATATATGTTGGCACTCTCCACTCGTCCAAAATAGGTTTCTTCTCAAAACGGGTTGATGGGTCGGTTTGAAACAGTATGTAAAACTTCCGAAAATGGTTTGGGTCTTTGACGTTTCGCTGCGGTGACAGGCAGGCTCGCCGTGACATTGTGCATTTTCTGAATCCCTCGCTGCGGCGAAAGATTTAATCTTCATCGCAGCGATCTTTAATATTTTTTTCCTGCTACGAAACAATGACTTCGCCGCGGCGAAACAAGTCATCTCATGGCTTCTATTTCTTTGTTCCAATTTGGTTACATTCTTCTTGAGTTGGCTCTACTCCCCTTTAAACCTACAATGAAAAGTAATAATTTGTAATATCAATTGTCCTACAATTTAAGGGAGTGCAATTGTTAATTAATTATGAAAATTTGACCCTCAAATCACATTAATTCAAAATAAGTACTCTTGGGTCAAATTAAGCACAATATCCACCAAAAGGAGCCGAAAAGTATAACAAAAATCATGAAAATGTCACTAAATAATATAGCAAACTTGGGTTCAATCATTTAGGTAAAATATTTTTACTCTAGATGATACCATACCTGGTTAAAGTCTAATCCTAGGGTCTAAGTATTTCCTTATAAGACTTGTTAGTGTATATTCTAAATGAGTGTTTCAACCATATGTAAGAGTCCTCTAATTTATGATTTGGACTACAACTAGAAATTTTCTTAGCCAATCATTGTTATTAATGATTGAAGCAATATGAGATTTCTTAAGGAAGAGATGAATGAAGCTAGGCATCAAGTTAGTTATATGTAGAAGGCCAAGGTTACTCCAATATTTATACCAAAAGGAAGCATATCTTCCATTACCAACCTTAAATTTTATGTCTTTATAGATAAATTCTCTTAATTTTAGTAGTTAAGTCGTACTGAGAAGTAGAGGCTTTGATTTTCATCTCTTAGAAAATTATACCATTTAAGAAATATAAATGGATCCATTTAAGTCATAGAAACTCTTTGTTAATTAGAATCCTTTAGATTCTTTTTACCATAAGGTTTTATTGATAATTTTTATAGATTGTATACCTAGATCTCCCTTTATCTTTGGCAAGCGAAGCTCATCCTACTTAACCTTGAATCTAAATAGTTTGTTAGATTCCCTTGACCAAAAGAACCTTCTAAAAAAGCTTCTTTTTGAGAGAAATATAATCAAGCCAAAGAAACAATATGAAGTGAATTAATCAAAACATTAGAGAGAAATATATAGGAAGATCAATGAATATGAAGTGACTTAATACCTAAATTGATTAATTTCAATCTTCCAGTAAAGGAAAGAGCCTTGTTACACTAGTTATAGTTTCTCTTCTAAATATTATCATGCAAGGGAATGCATTCCTTATAGTTAAGTTTCTTAATGGAAATAAGCAGCCTAAGATAGGTAAAGAGAGGGCCCTTAGCTTGGAGCCTTGAGATTGTAGATAACCAATTAGGAAGGTGGCGAGCAATAGCTAGCACAATTATTTAACTTTTGTTTTTATTGATGGACATGCTTAGAATTGGAAACAAGCAACGTAGTAATGATCTTGAGTAAGATGTTATAGCTGCCCATAATCTTAAAGGGAATAAGGATTAGAGATTTTGAAAATGAGACTTATAAAAAGTTCACAAAAATTTTCAGATTCCTGGTCAATAAAATGATTTGTAATAAAGATAGGAAGATATGCACAAAAAATTCACAATCTGCTTAAGTACCAAGAGCGTTTTTAAAGTGATCATCCAGATACTAGCCTTTAGAGTAGTTGGCCAAGAAATGCCGCGCTTAATTATGTTTTGCTCTCGATCTTGCAAATGGATTTAGCACCTAGGGAAAGAATTTCAACTGACATAAAGTTACATGTTCAAGGCATGGTTATAATTTTTTAATCAAGAAAGTTTGTCATGGCATAGGTCACCACGACAAAATTGCATGGGCATAAATTTTAAACAAAATCATGCATATAGTGAGCGATTTCTTGCTAAATTTCATAAGCCTCATTGACTCTTTTATGCCCTCCACATTGTTTTCTTTCTAAAGGCACTAAGTGTGTGAGCACGCACCCTATAAGAAAGAGTCTCTTATTATTGTTAGCTGTCTTGCAAATCCATCTTTCTTTCCTTAGTCGTTTAGATCAACCATTCATTTGCTTGGCTATGATGTCCCAATTGGATCCAATCGGAGGCAGAAAAAGGAAAAGAGAAGAAAGGATCTACAGATTCAAGACATTTTGTGAACGTGGTAACCCAGCCGAATTTGATGAGTCGTTTAGACATAATGTAAGAGCACTTCTTGAATTCGGGCATTTCGAGGGCACTATATACAATGGCTTGATGAGCTGGTCATTTCAGCTTGAAGTGAACCGCCACCCTCCATTCCGTATATTCTTGTATGTCGTGGAAGAGCCCATTGAAGCTTCTAATGAACATCACTGCATGAACTGCCAATATGTTGGTGAGTCCTTTACTCCAAAATTTCGCAATTTCTCCTGAACATCATCATCTCTAAATTATGTTATTAATTCTCATCGGGGTGTGAGTACTTACTTTTTTGGAGCCACCACGTAGCACATATTGTGTGTCTGGACAGCATGCAGATATGGCAACCTCTCATTATTATTAATGAAATTTATTTACGACTCAGGCTGGGGTCACCATTTGATTTGTAATAAGAAGTATCACTTTTTACTGCGCTCCAATGGCACAGTGAAATCACGTGAAGCCAAATTCGATAATCACATTGCAATTTCACCCATGGGTAAGTTGAATTTAGTTGAACCACAAAGCCATATTTTGCACGGTGTCTTTCACTCTAATGGGTTCGGGCATTTGGTATATATCAACGGGTTGGAAGCTGGTTCCCCATTGGCAGGATGGCAGATCATGGAATTTTGGGATCGGTTGTGCACTGGATTGCGAGCAAGGTTAGACTCGGCTATTAAATGGAACTTTCATCTTTGTTATAAATCAGCTATCTTACTTTTCCAAATCACTTGCTGGCAATCTAACTGAAACGCCAATGTTATTCAAGTCCGTCAAGCAATATGATTTTAATTGAATAAAAAGAACATATATATTTTTTAATCTCTATTGTAGGAATGTTTCTTTGCATGATATATCACAGAAGAGAGGATTGGATATGAGGTTATTGTATGGTGTAGCATACGGCGAGCCATGGTTTGGTCGATGGGGTTACAAATTCGGGCGAGGAAGCTATGGGGTCACTCAGCATATGTACCAGAAAGCCATAGAAACTATACAATGCATGCCTTTATGTATAGTTGCCCATTGCATCGGTAATTTTAACCATGATATTCCAGTCATTTTCTCAAGATACCAAACATTGTCTGAGAATCGTTTGGTGTCACTTGGCGACCTTCTTCATTTTATCTTGGAGCTTAAGGCTCGACTTCCTGAGGATAACTGTAGCCCGGCCATCTTCTTGGAACCTACCTGTCGATGGTCTCCAAAGCGCATCCAGATGGCTACAAGAGTGATAGTTGAAGCGTTGAAGAGGGCCGAGTATAGATGGGTTTCAAGGCAAGAAGTAAGAGATGCTGCTCGGGTCTATATTGGTGACACCGGGTTGCTAGATTTTGTTCTGAAGTCACTTGGAAATCATGTGGTTGGCAATTATTTGGTTCGGCGAAGCTTGAATCCAGTCACTAAGGTTTTAGAGTATTGTTTGGAAGATGTATCAAACGGAATTCCTGACCATGGTGGCGAGGTCATTGGCAATACGAATTTGGAGTCCTGTTACAAGATTAGTAAGTCCCAATTAACTAGGGATATATTTTGCTTGTATACAAATATTCTTAAGGAACAAAAGTCAACAACGAACATTGGAATGCTCCGCGCAATAACAACAGCTGCCCGAACAATTCTCGACACCAAATATTTCGTTAAAGAATATATTGAAGAAGTGCCTTCCAAGATTGAACTTGGTCTAGAAGGAAAGTTGAAATTCTATTGCACTATTGTCTTAAGGGACAACGAAGATAGTCATGAGGTTATGGACGAGGGGATGCTGCCATTTGAGTGCATCACATTAAAAAATGATGACACCATTAACAAGCTTAAACGAGAAGTTGAAAGTAACTTCAGGGAACTATATTGGGGATTGAGAAACATCAGAGTAGGGTACATAATGAACTTCAACGCCAAGGACACAGATTTGGTTTTTCGTCTAGTTGAAGTAGGCCGAAAATTTTTGTTTCAAGCTTCAAAAAGTGAAGGAGTAATGATCAATGAGTTAATACACGAAGGTAGCGTTGATAACAAGGTTGTTAACTGTGCCTGTGGAACCGTAAAGGATGATGGTGAACGAATGGTATCATGTGATATTTGCGAGGTTTGGCAACACACAAGATGCGTTAGGATTCCAAATAATCAAGAAGTTCCTCGTATATTTCTTTGCAACCGTTGTGAGCACGAAATTGTAATCTTACCTGCTCTAGCCTAGCTAGTAGTCTGCTCTATTTGAAATGTAATTACTATCGTCAAATTTATTGGTGCAGTCAATGGACACGGTTATCTCATGTAATAGACAAACTTACTAGTGTATCAAGTCTTAACTTATAATGGACAAAGTTAGTGTCATTTATTCTCTCATGTGCAAGGTTAGTAAGTGTTTTGAATTTTTACATCGTTGCTTTCTAGCTTCTTAGCAGTAGAGTGAATTCAGTATTGTTTAAACATTTCAAATCTACAGGTAATGTGTATTCATTTTTCTTCTTATATCCCATTGAAAATTCCTCTCTCACTCTCTTCTGTTCACTTTGTTTTCACGTTTGCCCGTATGGATTAAGATCCCATAGAGCTACTACCAACATGAATTCCCTTATTTTCTTTGTGCACAATTGATAGATTTGACACGATCAGTTCATTCTATTCCTTTTTTTCTCCTTAACAATCTGTTATTTGGAATCTTATTCCTACCATTCAGAAAGGATCATCCCATTACATAAAATGAATCCTTGAAGATACTTTACCATTAATTGACCTATCTCATTATGTGATTATAAACTAAAATTTGAGAAAATAAGATAATTTGTCTTTTATATAGACCACCTATAACTAGTAAATGCCCAAGTTCAATCTTCCTAGAAGTTGGGAGAATTACAAACTACACATTCTATGATCTATTACAATAATCCTCTTTGAGAAATTTGGATTTATACAAACTGATATAGCATCAGACATGCATGTAGGAGGATCTTAGTGATAAATTGATCCTTGGTTAGTGAACATTCCTCTCATCTCATATGGCTTTCATATGAAATGATAAAACCAAACAATAACACCACTTGACTGTGATATCAAGATGTTTAATAGTGACACACCAGGCTTTAACCACTACCAGAAAACAGCACAATTTGCGACATTTAAAAAAATGTCACAAAACCTCAAAAAATGTCACAGAATGCAATATGCCAAATGTGGTGTAGGCAAAAGGTTTCTACGGCATTTTTCTTAAAATATCACAGAAAAAACGGACATTTCGCGACTTTTTAAAAGACGCCACTAAAAGATTGTTCTTTCCGTAACGTTTTAAAAAATGTCGCGAAATGTAACCTTCCGCGATGTTTTTGAAAACATCGCAGAAGGTGACTTTCTGTGACATTTTTGGAAACGCTGCGGAAGGTGGCATTCCGCGACGTTTCGACAAAAAACGTCACAAATAGTAACTTTTTAATTATTTTTTCCATTTTTTGAAAATTATTTTAATTTAATAATTTTTAATTTTAATAAATATACATTTTATTTGTTTAATAACTATTCAATATTGTTTATGAATTTTATTTATTTAATAATTCTTCAATTTTTTAGTATATCATTAATTTAAATAATTATTCATGTATCACAAGAATTTCATACATGCAAACAATGTATTATTTAATTGCAATTTGCAAACATGTCATAATATACTAATTAATATCAAAAGTACATCATAAATGTATAATAAATAGTCATAAGTATATAATATGTCAATATGAGTACATATATCTAACCTAAATGAATATTATATGTAGAACATAAAAGGTCCAAGAGCTTTTTTTCCTGTTCAAGTTCAATTCTTTGTTGTTCGATTTCATTAGTTAGTCGATCCTACATTTGTTAAACTTTTTTATTCAATTCATCGACTTGAGACTGTAACTCCTGATTAACCTTCTTCGACTCCTCTAGTTCGTCTCGAAGTCTCTTTCTGATCGAAGTCTTCCCTTATGGTCGAGGCACAACTCTCATGCCAACAACGTAATCTGATCTAGTACCCAAGACTTTGTCGTACAAATTATCCTCTGTCATCGGATGACCTTGTTCTATTGAATTTGTCAATTCCTTACACATTAATTCCTGAAAAGTTAAGAATTAATTAGATACACAGTCTCATTTAATAAATATTTGTAAATGAACTATGTACTCACCCATTTTTCTTTGCATTCAGTTGTTGTCCATTGACCTTTATTTTCATCATAATGAGTATGATATCATAGCTTCATCCGGTCACACTCTTCTCCATCTTTGTCACTCTGTTGTATAGAAATATATAACTAGTAATATTAATTATAAATTTTGAAATGTCAATCAAAGTAAAATATAATTAAAAAGATAATAATTCACAATCTCATGTCGTATCGCTATAAAGGCCTTGGAGCTAGAGTTTGGCCGACATTTGACCTGACTCTTAGCCAATTTGGCTTTTTGACTTTTTTCCTAATCCTAAACGTAACAATATCTATTATAACATCTATAAATCACAATTCATAAATAATATAATCAGTTGTGAATAAAGTTGTGAAATTAAGTTTTGTGATTAAATTAAGTAACCTTTGTAGCTGATTGCTCCCAATATTCGCATAAATCCATCTACTCCGTCACTGTCACATTATGCGGCTTAACATCCTTTCCATGCTTAGTATAATGCTTTTTTAAACGAAATCTTTGATCTTTAGACCTTAAAGAAAGAAACTTCTTAATAGCAGCATGTACTTCGTTACTTAATTTTTATTTAGCTTGGTTGGAGTATCATTATAACCTTTTGACGTGAAGACAAATATTTTTTCGTGAATACCCCCAAGTACTCAACTATATCACGACTCTCAATTGGCTACCAACTCTATTCTTAACCTAATTTTCTTAAAAAGGAGTAACAGAATAGGGGTTTTATTTAATATTTTTTAAAAAAAATGTTAGCCCACCTTATTTCTTTTTAGTCATCCCTCTCATGAAAGGATACTAATAATGCTAACCAATTCAACTGATTCTAATTACAAATGTATACAAAAAAATTCCTAAAGTGAAAGAATAGGTGTCATGTCCTAATTAACATGTATATTCATCCCAAAGACACTTAAACACAAATTTCATGAAGTTACTACACCTTTACAATTTAAATGAATGTGTTCAAAGTCAAAAACTAATTCCATTCAATTCTTGCTATTAAGCCATTCACACAATGCACACATCATCCAAAAAATCAAAAGCTAACACAATACAAATGAAAAATTCACACACAATTGATACAAATGTAAAATTCATACACAATTAATGTGCAATTGCAAATAAATCCCATATTAAACAACACATTATTCTCAATGTGAGAAACAAAACAATACAAAGAAAAATAAAGAACAATAAAGACAAAGTTAGAGCAAGAGTACTTATGGTGATTGGGGCGGTGATGGTGTTGGCGATGGAATTAGGAGACACTCTATGCCATAAAGATCCATCAATTCACTCCCTATAAAATAAACATTAAAAATAAAAATAACAAAGTATCAAAAAAATAAATTGAAAATAAAAAAAAACCTAATTTTTTGGTTTCCTCACATGTATCGCTTGTTTAACATCATTGGCTTGACTTACTCTCTCTACTCATATAAAATGCATGGACTAGGAGCTTGTGCATGAATTTCGTCTGGGGGAATCAGAGCATAAATGCCTCAGATTTTATAGGGTGATATGGATATACAATCTATATTTACTACTAGTAGCTCCTCACATCTGTAGCTAGAAACTCCTAATGGATATAGATCTTACTCAGTGTTAATAACCTCACATGCTCCTAAATGTAAAATATGACATGGATCGTAAATTAGTTATAGCTCAAACTATAGTCCAAGCCTCTCAATTTAAACCTAAATGTTGATGAGTCTGTCAAAGATATTTTCATGTCGTCTACCTTTAGTATGCATAAAAGTTGTCGTGTAAGCTCACTATAGACTAGTTAATGATAATTGAAATGTTAGAACACCTACCGGATGAAATTATCTCAAACATTCTGTTAGCAAGATTAACCTATCTAAGGATGTCCTAATCAATTCTACCCAGAGTGAATCAGTCCCTAAAGAACCCCCGAAAGGGCTACTGTCCGATGGGTACACAAAAGTGATGAAGTTGCTTTGACTATAGAACCATGCCTACCTGTTAGAGCGAATTGGATGATTGGCCTAAGAACTGCCCCCCTTTCCCCTCACTCTCCTTTCCCTAACACTATAGGATCAAACTCAAAAAAAAAAGAAAAAGGGATTGGCCCAGTGGCACATTAAACTATCTTATGCAAAAAGTTTTGTATCTCTTTGTTGTGACTTTATAGCAAAATGTAGTAACGAGTGATATGGCTGTTATTACTCATCCATAGGAACTTGTATCTCTAATGGAGTCAATGGTAGCACTAAAGGTGTCTACTCTAGCCTCCATTACCCCCTTGGAGCTTGCATCCTCAAGGTAATGGTCTATGACAAAGAGGTAGTGGAGTGTGATGAAGAGATAGAGTTATCCTTATTGTCCCTGTTGCATGATGGTTGATATGTAAGACTCTTAAGTGGTCTAAGCAGTCCTCAAGTCCTTACAATAGTTTGATATTTAAAGAAAAAATCAGGTCATAAAAATGATAAAAATAACATAAGAATGAAAAAGTGAGGAATAAAGTGTAAAAGTGTATAAAAGGAAATATTGAGCCACTAAGCAAAATGTAATCGACCTATAACATGTCCATAACATGTTTTCATTTTGCATGCATATTGTAATAGTTTCTTACATCCTAAAATGCTAAAATATCAATCCCCATGTTTTTTAGTCCATTGTAGAGCTTAAATCAACCAGACCATAAAATTAAGGCACTAAAGCTACTTATATGTTTCACTTTAAGAATCTCCGACCATATAAAGTACATATAAGTTCCAATTCACCTAAATCATTTTTCTAACATACTAGAAAAAAACATTAATGGATATCTAATAATGAAATAAGCATAAGACATAATTCATAGCATTAAATATTCCAAATCTCATATAAATAATGAAAATAGGGGTGTTATAGAAAAATACATGAATAAAGTCAAAAGATTTGGTATGGAAAAATCTAAATTTGCATAAGGTTACTCTATGTATGATTTAGGAGGTTTAGGGTTTTTTTTAGTCTCTTTAAGAGCTAAAAGAGGAACTAAAATCCTAGAAACATTTAGGGAAGAATTAGTTAGGAATGAGAAAACACAGGGGGTTTACGTCTTATATAAGGTCCTACACGACACATACTTGAAACTGTGTAGGCACAGTATAGTGCTAATACATAGGGCCATATATATAACAAGGGGCAATGTTGTTTGAATTAATGATTTTCAAAAGCAAGAAAAATAGGTGGGATACATAAGGCCTACACAAAATCGTTGAGGTGTCATATATGAAAATGGCACTCTCTATTTCTTAGGTCTCCTGTACATGGGCTTAAACATAGGAGTGCGTATGCTTACCTTAGGTTATGTTCATAACATGGTTATGGACACCCTGCCATATGTTGATTATGTTAAAATGTGACATATTTTGTTCTTTTTTATCCTCTTTTGTGAGTGAATATAGATTTGCCTTTGGAGAAACACGAGTGTGTACATAGCCTCTTGCATGATACCATATAGTTGGTATTTATAAAAGTGCCACATTCTATTCTCTAGGTGGATCTATATGGGTTGAATGCAATTACATGTTAGAGCTTATGTAGACCCTAAAATAAACAAAAATAAAAAATACACTAACTCCGTATACTTGGTAAGGAAAATTCAACAAGTCAAATCCAAGAAAATGAGATGAAACTAAGAAAATAAATAATTGATAACCTAAACAACTTGAAACATTTAAACATAAGGACATTAAAGGTAAAGAATGTTAGGTTGGCCTCTAATAGGTGTTTGTTTTAGGTCACAAGCTTGATCTCTTTTCATCAATATTAACCCTGTAAGCTCCTACTAATGGTTTTTACCTTGACATCTATTCCATCTTTATTCTTCTTTTACTTAATAGAATGATTAACTTCTGGGCATATTCTATGTTCTTTTATAATGTATGCGCCCATTCCACTTGCATCCTTAATCCTTAATTTGTCCTATTTGCATATTGTATTTTCACCACCTGCACAATATATATTCTCATTAATCATACCAAAATAGAGGCACTTATTTTTTTGAGAAATTTGAATTAGCTAAGCCATAGAAGGCAATAAAGAGGTACGATTACAAGGCAACTTGCAAATTACAAGGGCAATGCTACTATAAGCCTGCTCAAGAATACAAGTATGGTTTAAATTAGGAAGTGTTTACACCCTCTAACTCTAATTAAATTAGTAAGTGTTTAAACCCACTGAATTTAATGAAAATTCAAAAGTTTTTTATTTTTTGGAACTTAAATAAATTGTATTTAAAAAAAAAACAGGTTGGCTGGAATGCTTATTAGTGTTTAAGAATTACAAGCTGGAAACTATTCTTCTACAAAAAAAGGGTTGCAGATCGGGTGCAGACTCTAATCTGCTTACAAGGGAATAAAGTGATAATATTAGGAGGTAGTTTAAGCTCCAGGCATTCCTTGCATTGTTTCTTATCAATCTGTGGCAATTGTTTATGTATAAGCTAAGGCACCGACGGAGCTATTCGGG
Organism: Erythroxylum subrotundum; assembly: GCA_027563845.1. NCBI lineage: Eukaryota > Viridiplantae > Streptophyta > Magnoliopsida > Malpighiales > Erythroxylaceae > Erythroxylum > Erythroxylum subrotundum. Next base: position 20,597,383 of record JAOQMQ010000195.1, on the reverse strand, counting down.
GCCCAGTGGTGCACTGGACCCCCCAAGTTTCTTTTAAAAAAATTTGAAAATCACTGATTGAGATAGAGCTCTAATGGGTTATCTCTTGGAGTTTGAATTTTCAGGATTGTCTAGTTAAGAATAATAGGAACTGGAAAGCTTGCCAGGAAGGTAACGAGTTTTTGTAATCAAAGATATAATTTGCTTTTGGATATGTATATTAAGTGTGGGCTAAAATGCTAACCAGAGGTTCAAGCTTTGAGGGCGTGCAGTGAGAGGAGGAATAACTACAAAGGAAAGTGAAGATTCTATAGACAGTAGAACCTCCCTTGATAAGGGTAATGAATTTCAATTTTCTTATCAATAAATTGCTTAGGTAGTATTTAGAATGTTGATTTTTCCCTCAGCCCCTATTACAGATTGAAATATCGGGACTTACTCTTCAATGGTATCATTGGTGTTCAGGACCGATGTATGTGTCATCTATAAAGCCAGCTCTTTCATGATTGTGTTCAGATATGATCTTTCACAAACAACTTGGGATAATGAAAGTTTACCGAAGAATTTCATCAACTTTCTCTTGGTAACTATTATTCACATTAAAAGATTGCGTGGAATTACTTTATTTTCATCCTATTTTTCAAATTTTAATTTTCATGTGTAAAATGCACAAACTAGACTCCTTTTCTGCATTTGACATGGATAAATGATTGAACTTGCAAAATTCTATCCATCAGAGTTTCATCCTATTGCTTTAATTGAAGTTGAATATCAACTTGAGAATTTTATCATTGATGTACGTATGGATAAGAATTTCTCTGAATTGAGTGGAATTGGAGACCTTGCTAAGAAAATAGTGGCTACAAGAAAGCATCATG
>JAOQMQ010000195.1:20497955-20509486 GCA_027563845.1 Erythroxylum subrotundum | reverse complement strand
ATCATCAAAATCACAAATTCTCATCAATTACCATAGCTGTCATGTTCATACACTCCATGCAACATCCCAACTTGTAATAATCATATCTCTCAACTCCGACATCCAAATTTTATAAACTTTATAGTGTCGGAAAGCTAAAAGGATCATCTACAACTTCCTAGAAAACAAATTTGGCCAGTTCTATCTCAATTATTCCAGAATTTCTCTCAAATCAGTTCACAAAATTCACCCTTAAGGAAAACTTGGAAATTTTCTTAATTTCACTTCTTCCTTAACTAAAGCAATACATTCTTGTCCATTCAACTACCAATTGGAGTATCAAATCATCAACTTCAATTCATTTTACTTTTCATATTCAACAACTTCTCATTATTTATATCATTCATATCTTTGTATTCCAAACAAATCACTTACATATAACCATAAGTCATCCATTAACTCAAGTGGATAGCCTTATTCAACTATATCAAATTTCAACCCACATCATCATACACAATTCATAGGTTCATATCCATACGCAAATTCATATTTCATTAACATCATAAATAAAGAGTTTACAACCTTCAATGGCATTTCCAAGCCATAATACAATACCAATATACAAAACATACAAAATCCAATCGTTCTCAAAATACAACTAAAGCCTTATTTTACATCAATAATTTCAAAAACATGACAACACATGCATATCCGAAGTAATGCCTTGACTTTCTTTCACTCTATTTCTTGCTTAATACCTGGAGATGGGGAAAAAGAGGGGGTGAGCTCGAAAGCTCCGTGGGTAACATGTTTATAACTATTAACAAGAAAAAACCATTCAAAAGTGTACAGTTATAGAAAATTCTTGTTAAAATCTATAAAATGCTTGTTTCTTAAATTCTCATCATGTATTCAAATTTATTAACCACAAAACATGAATGCATCAACTTGATCACAAATCATACACATAAGCACATCATAATGGTTTAGGTAAGTCCATAAACATGATGAACTACACAATTCCATTTAATGGCCTAGTGTAGTCGTAAACTTAAGGAGTCCTTGAAGGAGCTCCGTGCCACTAGCGGGCAGGCGGGATAAGCCTATTCTTGTGTCAACGTGCACGAGACGGTTCTTGGATGGACTACCACAACCCACATAGCATGTAATCATGACTTGTAAAAATGATTGCCCAAATGGCAAAATTTTGAAAATCTTGTTTTTCTTGAACATGCATTTTTCGAAAATCCTTTCATGTAAAGATTCATAATTCAACGACCACATTCACATAGCAATAATGCTTTATCAAAATTTCATACATCAAACATAAAGCAATTTTCTCAAATCAATCATAGGCAATAAAAGCAACAATTGTAGTAATTTCTCAAATAATTCAAAATAATGAAATTGAAATCATTTTATCATCTTGATTTTTTTAAAAACATTTATGGCTCATTACTTGAATTATAAACATGAAAACCCACCTTGAAATTTCTTGCTTGTAACTTGACTCAACATGCTTCCCCTCTTGCTTCTCTTGATTCCTCTTTCCTTCATTAATGTCCTTCATCAACATTCACAAAATTCCCAAATCAAAAGACATTTCAATTAAGAAACCCTAAGCACAATATCACCAAGTTAACCATAGATTTCACAAACCCATGCATTTCTTAAGATATCTAACCCAAAATCCTTTCAAACACTCAACAAAATACAAATCCTCTTACCTTGATCTTCACCCAATCAAAGGGTTTCTTGGCTCATCTTGAAGCTCTAATCATCTTCCACCTTTTTCCTTCATGAATCTACTTCAAATCCACCTTGAATGCTTAGAAAAATCCAACCCTAGCTCTTCTTCTTGCTTTTCCTCTTCTCCTCCACGACAACTCTCTCATTTCCCTCTCTTCTTTCATTTTCTCTTCTAATTTTCGTGCATCTCCTCCCTTATATACCAAGCCTACTTGTTTTATTTACAAAAATGTCATTAATGAGCTAGAAATGACCCTAATGCCCTTAAATGTAAGCCTTATAACTTAAATGGCTTAGTGATCTTCCCAAATTTCCCTCATTCACACTTACCACCTTAAATTCAATTTTAACCTATGTCATATGATCTTACTCAAATTAACATGCTAATTAATTCCACAAAATACTCTATTAAGACTTTAAAATTCATTTAATTCCTTGCCTAACTCTTTCCAAAAATCAAGGCATTTTCTAATCATCTTTCCAAAAATCAAGGCATTTTCTAATCATCAAATTGAAGGAATTTGATAAAATTCCTTCTAGACAAATGTTCCTCAATGTCTCACTTTTCTAATGACACCAAAATCATTCAATTTGGTTTAGTATTCTGACAGTTATACACCAATCATTTCGGACTGCTCTTTTAATAAAACATTATCCTGCGCTTGACTTCCATCCAAAATTTGAGAGTCTTAAAGACTAAATTAGAACTTGATGTCATCAGACAATTTGTAGCCTTATGTCTCTAATTTAATCCAAATCAAGAATCATCTCATTTGGATAACTAGAGATCAAGTTATGGCTAAAACACCAGAGCATGTTCAATGAACTTACATTTTCCAGCTTTTAACTTCCAATATTTCACATACAATAGTTCTAACTTCCAAGAAAAGTTTGAGGTCCAACATTAATAAGTTTTTCTAAACCATTATTCCCCTTGCTTCTTATTTTCCAAGCTTTAGTTATGATTAATTGTTAAATTTTCAGTTTAGACATATTGCTTGGAGTATTTGGGATATCATTTTTCTTGATTAATTCTACTTATTCTGAGATGATTTAATATTATAAATTGCTGGAATTTTTGATTGTATTTATTCATGTTCTTATTTGAATATGATAAGTAAATTTAGTGATTCATTTGGAGTTGTGTGGGCTGCAATTTTGATGTTTGAATGAAAAAATTTGGTTGTTGATTATGTTTCCTTATGCTTAACGTGTTTTAATTGAGTTAGTTCAATTTTTAAGAGTGAAAAGGAATAAGTAGGAATTAGTTGATTGGTTCTCTATATTCAACTTGTTAAATGTCTCAGATTATCTTAGATATGTTGAAATTGCATGACTAAACTAAAATTTGAAACATGCTTGTTCACTTGTGAATATTATGTTAGATTTATGTTTTATTTCATTGATTTCTAGACTTGATTTGAAACACATACCCTCTTTTTATATTCATATTGTCTTCGTTAAATTTATTAAGTTTCTTTATTTTGAATTGTTTTGGTTTCAAATTTTTCCCCTAGTTTCAGCTCATTGATAAAGTTAAACTTTTTTGTGAGGATAAATAGATGAATATGGGTTTAAATTTGAACATAACGATAGATTCACAATCAAATGAAGAATTGAAATGAAGAATGACCAAGTTTATGTTGATTTCTTATATTGCTAGATATTTCATCCAAAACTGTCTAAATCTTTATTTGGGTTGCATTACGTTTGTTTAATCTCTTCTTAACTTAATAGATAGCATAGCTTAATGTATTATGCTCAACAGAACTATGTAATGGATATTTCGTGCAAATATGTTGATTAATATGCTTGTGGCAGAACTGGAAAATTTTAAAAGGGTTTATTAATTTCTAGAAAGTTGTTTTATTAGTTTAATTATGTTAGGATATATGTCTTTATTGAATTATATGTGTAAATGCCAAATTAGGATTGCTTTAAAAGTAATACAAGATGAAAGAAGGGTTTCCCAATTGAAAATTTTAAGAATTTGTATAATTTGATTTCACCATTAAAAATTCCAACATTGTATATATTTTGATGATCATAAGTTGTGTCCAGGACAACAATTTCTAGCTTTTGAATATTGATTTTGTAGTTCTAAAAACGTGTTATAAGTTTATTTTCTTAAGTTTTGATATTGTATCTTACTAATGTAATTAAAAAGGATATTATATGAGCATTGATGATGTTTATATTTTGTTAATAAATTTCTTTTAAATATGAGCGAAATTATTAAAATGTAATTGTATCTTTTAAAAGTATATTATAATTAATAAAATAAATTAATAAATTAACTTTACTTGTGAGATCAACCCTTATTTGTTCTATACTAAATTGATTAATAAATTTGAAATTAAAACAAAATTTTAATTTGTAGACGTGTCAAATTTTATCTAAGCTTCGCTCAACCTACAATAGAAACAGTGTGAGTGAGCACTAGCTTTCTTGGGGAGCTTTGAGTTACCCAATGCAATGCCTACATACGGTTGTCATTGTATCTGTATTATGCTCAAATATAAGATACCGCTTCCATCACTTGTCAAGTAAAAAGTAAAACAGATCGGAAGAGAATTTTGGATATAGCAGTGGACAAGAAAGTCGGTCCAAACTAACTTTAATGTTTGAGGTATCTGGTGATATTTCTCAAGGTTCGAATCAGAAAAAGTAAAAATAAAAGAGAAAAAAAATTGAATCGAAAGAAAAAGATATTCTATTGTTGGCACAAAATAAAGCTAAATAAGATACCTAAAGACCATGTATAAATATATGGCTACCTATCGTTGTATCACAGTAAGCCAACAAGTCTATATTGTCTATTGAAACATACTCTTGTAAACGTATAAATAGGACCGAGAGAGAAAGAGATAATGCCAAGGAATTCAGACAGTCTTGCTGTTGGTCGGATAATCGGGGATGTATTGGATCCCTTTACGAGATCTATCTCCCTCACAGTCACTTACAATAATAAAGAAGTTACGAATGGCTGTGAAATCAAACCTTCTCAAGCTTTGGTTCAGCCTAGGATTGATATCGGTGGTGATGATTTAAGGACCTTCTACACTTTGGTAAACATCCTTCTTATTTTTCACAAAAATTGGTCGTATTGGATCTGGTTTTCAAACGGATTCGATCCCTTCTGTTGTTTCAGGTTATGGTCGATCCTGACGCACCAAACCCCAGCGACCCCAACCTCAGAGAATACTTACATTGGTAACTTTCAACATCTGCGTTGAGTGTGTGTTCCTCGTGCAAATGCTATATGATTGACATAGCTGCAATTTTAGTATAATCTCCACTATCTTTTCCTAGCGTAAACTCCATTGCTCTCTTCATTTTTTTGTGAAATTGTGAATGAAAACTAGTCTACAGTAGCTTAAGAAGTTCGTACTTGTAAGCTAGGTGCGTGTACGATGAGGTATTTTGTTGCTTCAATCAAACAAATGCCATCGTTGAGTTGTCTGCGACGGCATAGAGAATAGATTGCTTAAATGTTGTGAACTAGTACTAATAAAGATCCTCACTTTGGAAATGCGAGCTGTCAGCATCGACGATTTATAACGTTGTGGTGTTTGCTTCATGGTAGAAGCTTCTGTCTTTCCACCGTATATTCTTCTTCCATCTTTGTCTTCCGGCCTGGCAGTTCTCCAACTATTTGTTGGCTTCCTAACAAGCTTATCTTATGTTATTATTCTTTCTTTTTTTTTTTTTTGCGGAATTCGGAGAATAAAGAATTTCAACAGAATCAAAAGAGATAAAAAGAATGCCCTTAGGTTGGACTGGGTTTTCCAAGTGTATATAACGGGTGATGGTGGGCCATAGAATCGTACTTTGTACTTGTACTCTGATAACGATGGTGCATGTAAATTAAATAGAATACCCTCATCTCTTTATTTTTATAGTTCGTTCGTCGGTCTTAGACTCCTAGTCGGATGATGTCGCTCTGCTTCACTACAATTTATTCAGCATTTTCTGATCAGTTAGATCCAGTAAGAGATTTAATTTTTTGGATTTTAGTGTATCACAGATTCATATACGAAATCAGCTGGTTTCTTATACGTACACACGTGACTTGACTACGTATCATAAGAACACTACTAGAGTAGAACAAAGTCTCTTAGCAATATGAAGGACCCTGTCGTGCTAATAAGAAATGTCTTTTCCTGAATATGTAGGTTGGTGACCGATATTCCCGCAACTACTGGGGCAAGCTTCGGTAAGTACTGAGCACTTGAGTTGACTTTGGTGTAATTTCAGAACCATGATTTGAAGTACAGTTTTGTTAGCGATTACTAATCCAATATTGTACTGAGTAGATAACATTACGGTGATGTTATCAACATACGGGGACTTCAAGTCGAGACCTTATCTAAAAGAAACTGAATTAGAGGGATTTAATGTTCTAGAATTTAGGACAAAATAAGATTTCCATTTTAAGCGAAATCATAATCTGCTAAAGTCCTTATCGTTCCTTGCGTTGTCCAACACTAAGTACGTTAATCACCATTATCCCAGCTAACTAGTTATATATAAATCATATTGTCAAAGTTTGGCATAATGCAAGACATTACTCTTACTTCAGGGCAAGAGATCGTATGTTATGAGAGCCCGAGACCAAGTGTTGGGATTCATAGATTTGTATTTGTATTGTTCCGACAACTGGGAAGGCAGACGGTGTACGCGCCAGGGTGGCGACAAAATTTCAATACAAGGGACTTCGCTGAGCTCTACAATCTTGGATTACCTGTCGCTGCTGTTTACTTCAATTGCCAAAGAGAGAGTGGGTCCGGTGGAAGAAGAAGATAAATTAATGAGACCCAATTTAGATTTCATTTCTTCTCTCTCCTAAACCTTGAGTAATATTATATAAACATATACGAATAAAATCGGCTGTGAGCCTCAGTTTCCATATATATATTGCTACTAAATCTTCTCTATAATCCAGTAGCCATTATTTGTATCCAGTCATTAAACATGTCATTTCATATTTCGCTGTATAGTTGGTCTTCTTTGTTTTTTCGTTTAACTTTAACTAAGATATTCAGATTTTACAAGCAAAATGAAAGGAATAAAAAATTAGCCCTCACACTTCTTTCTTATTTCTACAAAACATATATGATAATTGATCTTATCCACTTTTAATTGTGTCAAAAAAATATATATATATGTGTATATCTAAAGAGAGGGACAGAGAGAGAGTATATCATTAGAATAAAAAAATCTAATGATGAGCATATATATAAAAAAGCACTATATAATGAGAGAAAATGTGACGGTGTTCTTGTTGGCAAGCGGCAAATGTGGTGAATTAAAAATTATACAGATTTTTATGGATTACGGTTTATGCACATTTCAATGCAATCCTCTTACGATAATCCACAACCCCGCTGTTGTTGGCAGCAGGCTAGGCAAAGAACAACTAAAGAAATTGTCGCTAAAGGTATTGAAAGTCCAGAATCATTCAACGATGGACTGCGTACTTTAGAATAATGATGCAGATTGAAGGTAAGTTTCCTATCGATTTATTGATATAGAAACGCGTATGGAAGAAGGAGACCTAAACATTGAATTTCAGAGAATCTTAAGGCTAGAGTGACAAAACCATGGAAGACATATGTCAGCATGTTAAAACTATAGAATCCAATATGCCACTGTCAAAGTTTAAAACCCTTTAGCAACCCGTAGCCTCTTTCCAAGTGACCGATATAGACGATAACTTTTATGTGGTACGTGTTACAAAATTTTAACAAAATGTTTAAATAATATAGATGTTGGAAACCGGGCCGAAATCTGATTCCGTCTATAACAGGATAATCAAGAATTTTTTTTTTATTTTTGATTTTCTAAAAACCAAAATCTCTTTAATTCTATAATATAATTAATACGTAAATCATCACCAAAACAATAATCTTAATTCGTACCTTATTCCAAAGCTTAATTTTTTTCTTGACGTATCTCTCGAATAGAGATGACAGTGGGTCTTTAACCCGATTAATATCCGCACTACCCGACCCAAAAAATAGATATGGAGGCTAAAAAATATATTTTAAAAGGATTTTAAATGGATTCTGAAAAATAGATGTAGATATGGGTCTAGTGATAACCCGAACCGATGGATAACCATACCCTACCCGTTTTTTATTAACTCTATTTTTCTATTTTTTTCTTGAATATTTATAGTTAAATATAATAAAACATTAATATTTTCTGAGAAGAAACAATTTTAAAATCTCCACTTTACTACTCAGTCCTCACCTTTTTCATCATATTTTATTTTCTTATAGGATGATAATAATGCAAATAATATGGAGATGGAGTTTTGAATGTTGTGGAGTTCACGCAAAGATAATTTGAAGCTTTTGATATTTCAGTCTTTGTTATAGTTCTTGATTGTTAAAAATATATATTATCTTTGCACTAGACATTATAATTTTTATTATTCCAATTTTATGATTTTTAAGACATACAAATCAAAATCTTGACTTATTATTATTAAAGTAATTTTGATTTAGAGCGTTCGCATAAATCAGTTCTTTATATTTTATACTTAGAAATTATATTTTTATGTGCTATACAACCCGATGGATATCCAAAAACCCGAACAATCTAATAGATTTGGATATGGATAGTAAATCATAAAAACCAATGAATATGGATGTAGATATGAGTTAAGTCATAAAAAATAGATATGGATATGAGTAGAATAATACCCGAACCGAACCCTACCCATCACCATCCCTACTCTCGAACCATTTTTGAAACCAATTCGTCTCAACCACCGTAGCCGCACAAATGTTCAACCTCTAACGGTATTCACAAAATGAGTTGAGAGAACTCTGTAACTCTTACAGAGAGGGTTAATCAAGAAGTATTAGTTCCATAGAGTTTAAGCCTATTTATAATAGGACATTTTAGTAATTTAATTGAAATTAAATTCTTATTTTTAATTATAATTACAAATAATTTTACAAATTTTGAAGGGACAACTTACAATCCTCAATCAAAGTTAAGATTGGTGTACTTGGATTCAGTTTTGATACGTGGAAGTAAACTAGCCCTCTTTTATCTTTTCCCTCACTTCCAAAATTTAAGACTAATGTATCCAGAGAATGTAGGAGTCAAAAGTACTAGTAAACGACAGTAGACAGGAGTGCAGTAACAAAATCAGTGTGCTCTACATTGGAAGCTTCCCTCCTATCAACCTAATCAAGATCAAAATAACAGAGCTACTTGGCTGAACCATCACTCTGGCATGTTTACTGATGAATCTTGCAGAGATCTCTTTAGAATTCATGCTCAAAGAGCAAGCTGGTTCAAGCTAGTCTAGCTTCAATGTCAACTACCAAATATATCCTCTATACTTGACTTGTGAACAAACTAAGCACACTAGACAGGTTTAAAGGCCGCCCATTACCTATCTCAAATCCTAGCTGCAAATTATGCTTGGAAGTGCCAAAGACTATAAATCACCTCTTCTTTAATTGCTCCTACTCCAATGTATTGTGGAAGGATGTTCAGATTATGTAGAAAATGATTGGAATAGAGTAGTTGATTGCGCTGTGAATCCTCATCAGGTTGGTAAGGGTGATTATAACTTATTCAAAGTAGCTTTTGGTTGTACTATATATACCATATAGTGGGAGAAGAATTCAGGACACCCCTGCAACATCACAGTGCAGCCTCAAGAGAATAAGCGAGACAGCAATTTCAAGGGGAAAAACACTAGAACTATCCCCTGATATGACAAGAAGATGGAACCTCTTAAGCAATGGATGTTTTCTGCACTGTACACTTCAAGTTGACTTAGCTTTGGATAAGTAATATGCTATTTTGTCCTGTTGTTTTTGTTTTAATGACCTGTTGATCAAGAAGCCAAGCTTCTTGGCAACTTCATATGTAACTCCTGCTTGAAATTGTGATTCTTACCTTGACTAATATAAATCTTTAATTTTCAAAGGAAAACAAGCAACCCGGAAAAAACTTGATAAAGGTGTGAAGATTCCTTCCAAGCTTGGCCCAATAAACTTGAATTCAAATGCCACAAACAACAGTAAAAACTTAAAAAATGAGGCCTTATCAATGGGAAAGAATCAAAACACCACAGGCAGCAAACATTTTGTGTTTCCATTTTCCTTTCTATAGTAATCAACAAAGAAAGGCTAGAATAAAAAACTTGAAGATAATGAAATAAAGATCCTGAAGATGATGAAACTCAGGGGTAAAGCAGGCATAAAATCGGGAACCAAGTAGATAACAGACTTTTTAACAAACTTCACAACTACCATAAAACAACATTCTAAACATATACAAATTTGTAACCCAACAAGCAGAAGCAATTAGAAATGATGCTACTAATACATAACAGTCCAATGTTGGATTCAGATCTTCAATACAATAAAGCTTGATACCAACGCACATGGTAAAGAATACCAGCACAAATAGTTGAGGCTGGAATTCGAGTACATTAAATATAGCATCTGATGCATAAAGAACAAATACTACATGTCCAGTTACCTATATGAATCTGGACGTTTTGGCTTGCTTTGAACAGCGGCCTCGATCTTCTCCATCACAGCAGTAGTCAGTAGTGGGATGACATCAATAGCTTTCATGTTTTCTTGAATCTGCATTATAGGAACCGAATATTCAACTATCAACTCAATATTAAAGCCGTGGCTTCGTTCAAGTAAATATAGAAGATTAATATCAAATTTATTATCTTCCTTCGGCGTCAATTTCATGAAAACCTATGCCAACTAAACAAAATTCTGATCGAGAGAACTGAAAATAATTCTTGTTGTTATGAATTGAGAATTAGTATCAAATACTCTAGTTAACATTTAAGGTCTTACTAATGCCTTCATACATGTTTAAACAAACTATAGGAAAGTTCTCTTTCAGTGTGAGTCTAGTTGTTATTACTAACTAGTATATCTTAATACTGGTCACGTGAGTTTGTTCCCTTAGAAATGCTAGTATCAATAGATAAACAATTTGTATATTGCAAGGTTGGAGCCTTTATTTTTACATAACAATAAAAGACATCTGCACTAATGTTTAGCTTTATATGGTTCTTCACAATTATAGCATAGTCCTTTGTCCTTTCTCTGCTCCATTCCCTGCCTCACTCAAAAGCCTAATATAAGGAGCTTTTGCAATTCTGCAGGTTCTCCCGATACCTAATCCTACACGTTTATAGAGTCTAGTCAAGCTCATAGTGTTGGTCAAGTCTGTTGGTTGTTTCAGCTCCACCTCCACCATAATCACCTCCTTTAACCCACTTATGAAGATCTCCACCTCCTGCTCACAGTGAAGGGAGCTAACACTGGCAACTAACTACTCAAAATGCCTACAGTACTCCTCTACATTCCATGTTTGACATAGTTTTGATAATTCTCCCAGATTGTTGCTACAAATTGTCAACCCAAAATGCAAATTTTAATGCTAGTTTTGAATTCTTCCCATGTCAATTGCAGCCTATCCCTCTCCAACTAGATGAATGAGAACTGAGCATCCTGTCCCATATAGAAAGAACTGAATCTCACATTTTCCTCATCAGGAGTTTGTTGATGGCAGACGAAGTGCTCACACTAAGGATGGCAGCAGGTTTTCAACCCGATTAATATCCACACTACCTGACCCATGGGATTTAGATATGGATAGTAAATCGTAAAAACCGATGGATATGGATATGAATATGGGTTGAGTCATAAAAAATGGACATGAATATGGGTTGAGTCATAAAAAATGGATATGGATATGGGTAGAGTAAAACCCGAACCATGGATACCCATATCCTACTC
>JAOQMQ010000195.1:20467146-20481700 GCA_027563845.1 Erythroxylum subrotundum | reverse complement strand
AATCATCTGGTCAATCTGGCATACAACATGTTAGACTCAACTACATGGAGTCATATGTCAAATAAGTCATACAGGTTCGAGAACAATTCAACAAGCCGCAAGATAAAAGAAAAGGATTACTACACAAATATAGTAGCATGATTATACTCACCTCAACTATCTCAGTAGTTCTGATTTCTTTCCAAATTTTCTTGAACTTAAGAGGTACTAGGTACAACTTCTAGTTCTATTCCTTGTCTGCTTTCACAAGCTATTGGGTAACATGCATGAAAATACATATACCCACATTAGTCATTCTCACATAAACCTCATTTCTTAACACATATCATAAAAAAACTGCGTAGGTCCCATTCGTGAAGGCATAACTGTTAACACAAAGGTCCAATATTTTTCAAACTTTCCAGACCTCTAGTTAACACATAAATTCACATTTCTTCTTTTATGACCATGCTCCAAATCTCTCATTTACAATCAGCTTTAACATGCAGTCATGAGTTGGACCCTTCCCGACTCAAAACCTTATAACTGATTCATTACCCATCCAATTAAGATGATTCAAAGCTTCACAAAATACTTATATGGCTATCACATATCCAAAGATGACTCAAAAATGATGTCAATTGGATTTATTGTGATTTTTACAAGCTTGTCCTGTTTTTGTTCTTTTCTGTATCACTAAGGTTAGTAACATGCTTCACTTATTCGACCATATCTGACAAAATACTCATCTAATTAAAACGTACTTTATATAGCACTTAGATGACACATTTTTGAGCATTTCGTAAGAAGAACTCATCATCCAATTCTAACCTAAGGTCTTCAAACAATTAACTTTCAGTTCTCGTTTCAATCTCGCTGGTATTCTGAACCAGTACCAATTCGGGGCCTCTTACACTTATTTAGCTCACCCTAAAATCGTGAAAAAAAATCAGGCTGATAGTAGACATCTGGATCTAAAACTTCTATGTTTTGAGTTTCTCCAGATTCATACGTTAAATAGCTCAACAAAAATGTACAAAGAGAGCTACGAATCTGTCTCCATGACAGCTTAACCTTTAAAACCCTAGGTTTTGATTTAACCCCCCTAATCACTATAAAAACGAAATTTCTTCATGTTTAAGTGTCATTAGACATCAAAGAACAAAGATCCATCATCCATAACATCAAAGCCATACATTCCATCAAGTGGGTTTCACAAAAGAAGAGAAAAACTAAGCTTTAATCCATAGATCTAATCATTGGAATGGAGGCTTACCTTGTTATGCTACCCAAATGGCTTGAATCTCCTTCCCTTTCTTGTTAAAAAAGTTGAAAAAGCTTGGAGGGGGCTTCCATGGAGGTTTTCGGTGGAGTGGGAGAGGAAGAAGACAATGTGTTTTGTCTTATTCTCCAACTTACTCCTTTTATATGCCTTAAGTCCACTTATTTACAAAATTGTCACTCTTGTACTGATTCTTTAAAATCTGCCCGAACTACTTCCTGTGACCACCGAAAAAAGTTATACATCATTAATTTGATGTCACTAAAAATTATTATTCACTGTTCTGTGATTTTAATAACATCAGTCTTAAATACCGATTTATTTCAATGTACCGGGTAAACTAGATACAGGGTATTACAGAAAGAGTGTCTAGATAGCGTCTCTTGTTTAGAAAGAGGTCGACTAATAGATCTGTGCATATTCAGAAACTTACATATTATTCCAACAAAACCTAAACTATGGTTTATGCATCTTGTCGTGTATGATTTACCTTGCTCAAGTATCCCAAAACTTATTAGCAATTACAAAGGTTATATCATTCAATTGTATTATATCAGTGAACAAAATGTACTTACAGCTTCTAAAATTGTTTGTCAACTGGCAAAGAGTTCGAGAATAAAACTTGTGAATGATTATTATCATACTTCCATGATGATTGAGGTGTTACACTCGTAGCCTACACCACATAAATATAATGAAAACTTCCATAAGAACAGAAAAACAAAATAGGAAAGCATAAATTAAACTCTTTATCAGCCATCCCAATGAAAGGAAAGGTCATAAAAGTCAAACTAAAAGCTACGGCACAAACTGATACCTGCTTTACATCCATATTTGAGTAAGAACTTCGATTAGAGCTGGTCAATTCTAGAGAAAACCCATCAGAACCAAAGAAATACTTTCTGAACCATCAAGTTCTCGCAATTGCACAAATGAACATTCTTGATCAAGCTCTGCCACTCGCCGCTGAAACTCAGGCTTCAATGAATGGTTTCAAAAGAAAAATTACTAGAGGACAAAGAAAAATAAGATTTTGAACACTCAAATCCAAAGTCCATGATAAACATTCACCGATCCAAACATTCGAAAAAGTTATTAAAAAAGGGCATGCGATCAAATAGGCTAACCAAAAGTCGAGAGCCCAAACCATGAGAGAGTTCCAGGGCACAGTGTACAGAAGTCGATTGAACAAATTAGTGAGATCCATTTGGGTCACCACCTAATTGTGACTATCGTCGTTGATGAGCATCCAGTTGAAGTCGAAAATCAACACCATGTCCGCCACCGAACAAGGGCAAAATGAAGATTTGGCTAAAAAATTTCAGCTGATTGGGTGAAACGCTCCTATTGAGGAGCTGGTTTAAAATCAGCTGGTTGAGTTGAATCAGCCAACCCAACTAGCTCTTTACCAAACACTTTTAATAGCTTTTTTATGAAGTCAACAAGTTGAAATTGGTCAAACAGCTAAAAAAGAGCTGATAAGCTCTTTACCAAACAAGGCCTTCAATCCATTTTTTTTCTTGGCACAAATCTTGTTGTGAAGTAAGGATCCACATTTTTTCCATTTATTAATCCTATATTTTCTTCAACAACAGCATAAAGATGACCTGTATAGATTAATTAGGAAGCAAGAAAATAGTTTATAGTGGTGAATGACATAAAACAAAATTATACCTCAAGAAGGTGGATATTGTAAGAAGGGATAATCATAAAAGTTTTTCCATGGTTAATATAGACATACATCATTTCTTCATTCAGTCGATATGAGACTCAAAGCATGGCCAATGCCAATGAGCCCACCCTCTGTCACACAATATAGTAGGTTTTCCTGAATCATTAGTGCTTAAGGATAAGAGAGCAATTCTACTACTGACAGCATATACAATGCTAAATATTCAGGAATATCAAAGTTCTCAACAATAAGCTCAAAAAACATAAACTAATAACCCCAAAACCCAAATCGATACTCATTTGAATTTTATCCTAACAATAAAGCCATTTAAACAAACCCTCTAGAGCTAAGCATCCATGTTTTGATCTGTTTTCTCTATCATAAATTTCCCACCATTTCTCCCATCCTTTTTTTAGAAACTAAAACGCGACAAAAATAAACAACATAACACAACATACCAAACAGTTAAGTAAGCACAAAAGATGGAATAATTATGAATCAAAAGACATAAACAAATAGTAGTAATGGTGACCGTACATATACACAAAAACAAACCAATAGCAAAAACAAACAAACAACATAATGATACTTATTAAACTTTGCTCCAACAAATTCAATTTTGGTATTTTAGATCAACAAATTCAATACTTCAAAGAGTATATATAACCCACCTATCAAAATTAGATACTGAAATGAAATATAGTTCTAACTGTTACAAAAAACTAATTAAATAAGAAATCTCACTACCTTATCGTTATCTCCTTATCCCTTAGCATATTGAAACTTGAATAAAACAAAACAAATATAAACTTTATAAAAACTTGACAACTAGAATCACAATTTCACTCCAAAACCCATTATCAAATCTTAAATTTTTTGCTCCTCCATCCATCCAATTCCTATACCTTAACCTACAATATGTTCGTCCCTCGTCTTCTCTTATAAGTCAACGGTAGCAGCACCAAGCAAAAGAATAGTTCCTTTGAAATAAAAAATAGAAAGGCCAAATTTAAGAGAACATAGAATAATAATGACAAATCCTAAATAGAAAGGTTTTGTTTAGAACATAAATATTTCACGGCCGAATAAACCAGAACCTGAGTGTGAGGAACATTGGATGGATGTAGTGGCATCCCTTTAATCACGATGCTTAGTCACAGAGTAAGTAGCAGATCGAAGTTGCTTTAACAAGTTTTTTTTCTCAGACTAGCTGCGTGAGATCTGAGAAGAGAAGATTGAGTTCACAATAGCTGCCCAAGGACATTCAATAGGGCTCGATTTCTGCATCTATGGGTTACTCACAAGTATCATATTACTTACATACATTTATGGAGGCAGTGAGATATGGTGAAGAGAAGATGGTGAAGAGGCTAGGAGTGAGCTTGGTTTTCGAAATGAAATCTGATGTTTAGCTTTAGGTATATTTGTATATTAACAAACCAGTTAGCTAAAAATCGGCCAGTTATTTAGTAAACCGACTTATTTTTATACTTAGAGGTTATTAAATGAAACCGACCCAGACAATTGGCCGATTCAGACTATTTCTAGTCAGACCGGTCAGTCCAATCCAATTTTTAAAACCTTGATTTACCTTCTATGTAAACTACAAATTTTAGCGCCTTTTGAGATTATTGAAAATCACAGAGAAAATTTTTAATGCAAGGGGCATAAGGTGCCCCTTTGAATTAACTCCTATAGCTGAATTACATGTTCTTTCTAAATTACAAAAATTTTATAATTGAAAGTATATTATCAACTTCTGTTGAACTTGTCAAATCCGATATTATGCATGTCATTTGCATTTGAGTAATCATGTATAAGTTATTATATTATAAGAAAATACATATTTAGTGAAACTTTTCACTAACATATTTTTTTGGAAAATTGAGACCGATTCTGACCACAATGGAATAATTACAAAACTTTTTTTTTTATATTTTGATTTCCAAAAATCAAGATCACTTTAATTCTATAAAATGATTAACATATAAATCATAATAAAGTATGAATCTTAATTCGTACCTTATTCTGAAATTTGATAATAATCTTGTCGTATCACTTAAACCGTTTCTGAAACTGATCCATCTCAACCACTGTAGCTGCACAAGTGTCTGACCTGTAGCAGTATCCATAGAATAGGTTGAGAGAACTCTATTATGTGAGAGAACTCTGTAACTCTTATAGAGAGAGTTCAGCAAGAAGTGCTAGCTCCATTAGAGCTTCAACTTATTTATAATAGGTTTTAGACATTTTAGTAATTAAATTAAATTAAATTCTAATTTCAATTAAACTTTAATTAGAATTACAAATAATTCTAATTAAATATTAATTGTATCCAAATAAGATCCAATATCTCATATCGATCATTATTTATGAAATATCTCATATTTAACCATAAAGTTTATCAAACTTTACAATCAAGTACAACTTGATTAAAAATATCTTTGTTATCTTCAACCCGTTCTTTATGTGAGACCCATTAGATTCTCAAAAATGTTGGCAATAATTATATTATAATTTATAATTAGAATTAAATAAATTAAAAATGCTTTTAATTTATCTTTAATTCTCCAATTAAATGATTTATAATCATAGATCAAGATTAGCATCTAGCAATGCATCTAACCTTTCCGTGCATAATTTTTCTGTATAATTCAATACTTTCATCATATAATGTTCCGATTAAAGTATAGAATTAATGTCTACTCTATTTTGAGTCCAATCATATTAGTTCTTCGTCATTAGCTATTAATTCAATTAATGAAATTTGTAAACTATTTACAAAATTTCATTCTACCTTGGCCAATGATTTCCCAAATTAATACTAATCGAGGACAACAGAAAATTCTCCCTAATTACTTTACCGTGATAATCCTATCTTGATCACTCAACTATCTCCATATAGTTCATGCCACATCTAATAACTATAGTTCATGCCACATCTAATAACTACCAACTGAATGACCTATGATTAAATAGGTCATAAGTAATATCAAAACATAGTAGTCTCTATACAAGATAACTTTGGAGACCTCAAGTCAAAAGATCACTTATACTGTTAGGCATCAAATTTTTTTATTTAGTTATTTATGATTTATTGATTTATTTTTAGAATTGAGTCCATTAATTTATTGGGCATAAGTAGAAATTAGAAATTAGAAATTAGAATGGAAATATTAGGATTAAATTAGAGTATAGTATGGTATTTAAATAGCCTAAGGAGTAAGTAGCCTTTTGATTAAATGAAGGAGGGGTATTTTTGGAAGACCAAGACAAATTCTTGTCTTGAATAAGAAAGAAGAGAAGAGAGAATCATGAGAAGAAAAAGAAGAGAAGAAAACGTAAAGAAGAAAGAAAGAAGAAGAAGAAACAGTGGGAAGCTAGGGAGGAAGAAGAAAGAAGGAGATTTGGACTAAGTTTAAGGTAAGTTCATCTTTCCTTGTTGCTTGGTAGAAAAACAAAAGGGATTAGAGAAAGAATGAGTTTGTGTTGGAGGAAAGAAGAGAAGGAAGAAACCACTTTGATTTTTCATGGATTTCTAAATTAGGTTTTGGTTTTTCTAACCTAGATAGACTATAGGTATGTTAAGTTGAAGATCAATTTTTGTTTATTTTATATTTTACGATTATTGAAGTTTTATGAATTTACATTTGAATGTTAGGTTGAATGAGAACTTGGTTTATTTGAAGGGAACCAAGGAAATCTTACCCAAGAGCAAGAGGAAAGGCACAATTGAGTTGGATTTTCTAAGCAATTTAGGTGGGTAATGTGTTTATAGTTATTGAGTAAATGGGCAATTTGTTTACTTGTATATGTATATGCTTAATTGTTGAAATGGAATTGTTGTGATTGTTGAAAATGCATTATGATTATTATCATGTTATGTCATGAGTAATATTATGATATTTTGTATAGTCAAAAGAAGAAATAGCTTGAAAAGCATGAAAATGTGAGTATGTGATGAAATGAATTAAGCATGAATATTTGCTTGTATTTGGGCAAGAGAGAAACCATTTCGTTAGTCACGTGCACATTGACCTATAGCCTTCTCCCGGCTGCCCGCTTGTGACATATGAGATCCTAAGAACGAACTCATTTTGTTCATGATGTAAACTTCGGTTTCTCCATTTCGACCCATGGGAACTCTCGAGCCATTTGTTGTGCATTTCATCTATGATTTGTCAAGTATGACACATTTGAATGTTATGTTTTGATGGTTAAATGTACATGTTATGCGTTATGTGATAACTTCTTTCACTTTGAGTTTTTGAACTAGAATTGTAAATGATTGAATTGCTAAATGAAATATAAATATATGAATATATATGCTCGATTGCGTGGCTCGTTGCCAATGGCTATAAATATTTTAGCCACTGAGCTTTGTAGCTCAACCCACTATTTTCTCCTTATGTGTAGAACGAGAAGATCGTTGATCCTTGCAAGGCATTTGGATAAACTCCAAGATAGCTATATTTAGTAACTAAGTTAATTCAATTACTTTTGGGTAGCTTTAGCAGCATATCGAACATGAGCATCCATATGTATTTTTTATTAAGCTAATGATGTAGTGTTGATATGTAACTAAAGCTTTGTTCAAACTCTATTCTGATTTAGTAATGAGATTAAGAATTGAAGAAGTTCCTTTTTGTGTATGTTTACATTTTTCTTTTGAGTTGTTGATGGTTGTGGGAAATTGAAAATGTATGTGTGCAGAATTTTGTGTTTGAATGTTGGGTTCTGGGCTCGGAACTAAAGGTTTCGTCGCGGCGAAGCCAAACCTTGACCGCGGTGAACCTTTTCCGAAGGGTATTTATGTGTGATTTTTGGTAACTTCTCCGCGGCGAAACCAGACGTTCGTCGCGGCGTATTTGTCCCAAGACGTGATTGGATTTGATCCAGGTACTTCGCCGTGACAAAACCAGACTCTTTTGCCGCGGCATATTTGTCCCAAAGGGTATGTTCACTCGACCTTGAGACTTCGCCGCGGCGAACTTCTCCCGAAAGGTCCTTGGGAATTTTCCTGTATCTTCGTCGCGGCGAACCCGCTACTGCTGACGGCAAAATTTTCTTTTCAATGGAAGTTTTCGACTTTTCTTTCAAATGATCCTTACCCGACCGCCTGAAATTGTCACCTTGGGATAAGTAATGGGACCCGGCCCCAACATATACAATCATGACAATAGGAATTCTATAGAATAAAAGTAATGTTACAAATGGTTTTCTCATATTAAGTTCGTTCACTAAACTTGGTCTCTAATAAGCACCCACGTGTTTGTTTAAATATTTATAAACTTTAGCCTATAAGATCGACTACTTCCTTCGTAAGAAAAGCAAAACATGTGCTAGTCTTTTTACGTTCTATGAATGTCAACAATAATTAGGAATAATTTAGGCATAATACATAGATGCAATATGAATCTTATAGTTATAGTTTCATTGTAATTTCATTTACAATGTTTAATTATATCATGGACTTTATCTTATACATCTAAACATATACAAGATAAATAATGATTTTAAATTATTTTGTCACTAAATTACAACCAAACTGATTGGCTGTAGAGAATAAACCAATATTTTTATGATAAATATATTTTTTTATCCCAACTTTTGTTGAACACAATTATAAAACTGCTTTGGAAGCATATTTTAACAAATGTAATTGTTTTTATATAAAAATAATCAAATTCTCACTTATTATAAGAGTTTCGTGAACATAAGAAATCTTTGACTATAGAAATTAATATGGATTTTTTCTTATCAGAAGCAAACTCTAATTGTTGTATTAAATGTCATAAAGCTTAAAAAATTGCACTAAGAAAATTATTTTATTAACAAAAACAAAGAGAAATTTTATAAAATAACATTGTAAATTAGGTTAAAAAATCTAATCTTGAGTTGACTAGGGGCTACATTTCTAAATGAAATAAATAATAGTGATATTTACATTTACCTTATTAAATAATATTATTTGCAACAAAAATTGCAAATTAAGTTTAAAATTTTGAAAAATGGCAAGAAGTGTTTTACTTTGAATGATTAAATATTTAATGAATATTATGGTGTGAAATTAATATGCGAGCACGTGAAATAAATAAAATTTAATCTCATTTAGTTCGTATAATATGATTAATCAATAAATATAACAAAGCATGAAATCATACTTTAGTAGAAAGCTTATTTTCTTTTTTTTTCCCCTACAAAATCAATTTTAGATATAAGTTATTGAATACCATAATAACTACATAATTTTTCGATCTCCAATAAAAACAAAGTTGAAAAAATTTTATAAGTAATATGCAAAAGGCTTATTGTTAGCACTTATAGAGCATACACTTATTTATAATATAGTTTTGATCTTTTAGTATTGTAATTAAAATATAATTTTATGTTCAAATTAAACCTTAATTAAAATTATAATTATTCCCAATTAAATGTTAATTTTTCCCAGTAAAGTACAATATCTAATATCGGTTCCTTTTTATCAAATATTTTATAATTGATCCTAAAATTTATCAAGCATTACAATTAACTCTAACTTTGTTAAATTACCTTTTTTGTCTCTTTGATATTTCTTTATATGAGACTCGTTAGATTCTTAAATATATTGACAACACAAATAAATTAGAAATCATAAAGTTTTCTTGGGATTAGATATAAATTTACATCTATATAGCAAGATTGAAGTTTAATAATGTATCAAAATCACCCAAATATTAGAAATGGTAAAGTAGTTTTTCTTATAATTCAATCTTTTGTTTTCATAAAAAAATAGTGTATATATTTAATGGACACTCTATTTCGAGTTTAGTCATAATAGTTCTCTACTATTAGTAATTAATTTTTAATGATATTTTAAATTATTTTCAAGTATCATTATACCTTGGTAAAGATTTATGAAATCAATTCTAATAAAGAATAATAGAATATTCTCATTAATTACTTTAAAGTGACAAATCATATATTGATAACCTAACGATACTATTATGGTATCTGAAAATGGTAGATTCTCTAACTATATTAGAATATCTCGCTTCTTATACAAAAGTGTCTTTAGCTGAATATTTTATTTACATGACACGCTATAATCATTTATAATGATCTTTCTAAAAAATGTATGCCTGATGATAAATGTCCCTTTTATTGTGAAGACCACTAGGTCATGAGGCTTATCTAGGATATATCTTTTTATTTACATTCAGGAAGGGCAACGAAATTAAATTTTAGTTTAGGTGAGGGAAGTATGATTGCATTAAAAACAATTAAGAGTTATTTGGAAGACATTTAGACTTATATTCCTAGTAATGTAATTTATATTACAAATGGAAAAATGTTCTTATATGTTGATTTATTCACAGAATAAGGCATACTATTAATGTGGGTATTTCCATCTCTAAAGTGGGCTTTGCAACTTAAATTAAATCTATGAAACAAGTAGCTATTAAATTAAAAATAGAATTTGTTGGACCATGTGAGGTTCTAATTGATGGGTGATAATTACATTATATCTTTAGCATGATTTTTTTTAGAATATCGGTTTGATACTTAAAATGACTTATATTTTATTTTTGGTTTTATTTCAATCCCTCAATGAAGAAGGAAAAAGATTAGGAATACTTGAGTCAAGGTGGGGTAAATTTAACAAATTTTAGGTCAATAACTAAGAACGCAATACTATATTGCTTCTCATGTTCCATCATACAATATTCTATTTTTGGGAGAGTTTGCTATAAGAACTATACAGCATAAGCATGGACCTGTGTTTCTACCATATTGAACATTAAGCCATTTTATTCCTTTAGGCTTCTTCCAATATCCTATTATATATATTCTCCAATATAAGAGAAGCACAATCATATATTCTTAACCAGTATTTGTAGTAATTATTATAGACAAGTTCCAAAGAGGCAAGTTAAGCATTCAGGAGCTAACATAGTTACAAAGTCCCATATTTTTCTGATATTTGACCTGTTTTAGTTAGAATTTTAAGGTTTCATAATTAAGAGAGGGGGTTGATAGAAAAAAAAGGAAGTTCGATTGAAAACACTAAAAAAAAGATAATTAGAAGCTAACAAAAAGTATCTAAGATTAACAAAGAAAACAACATTAGGGAAAATAAGAATATTCGTAAAAACCATTCAGGATTTAAGATCCATGAGAATTCAATCCTATTTCCTATATTCTTTCTTGTTTATTATGGGTTTTCTTTATTTAAATGTAAACTAATTACGATATAGATCTAGTTGGGGTGAATGCCAAGCCTATTGTTTTAGATTGTTTTTTTTTTATTTAATGCAAGATTATAACTTTCTTGAGAACTCTTTTTTATGGAAATGAAAGAATTAAATCAAATAAAAAAAGTGAGGGAATAAGACTTGGTAGTGGAAACTACCTAACAACAAGAATAAAAGGTAATAAACCAAAGAAAGGAACAAAAAAAGTATAAGGTATCTAGTTAGAATCCCATAAGAATAGAAGAACAAAAGTAAACAAAACTAAGTGGCTTCTTCTAACTAAGGAGTCTTAGTTCATCATGATGTTACTAAAGTAAAAAGTACCGAAGGGAACCAAGCAGTTGGAGTATTATGTGAACCACAGGAACATAAGATTTTGGCTAGCTGCGAGCATTATGATCCTTAAGAGAATGATTTCTCTAGCCTATCCTATAGTGTTCCTTTATGAAGGAGTAAGCTTCCTTTGATGAATTAGAGAAAATTATAAGATTCCTTCCCTCCATGTGGAGTACACCATACAACTTAAGGAAATTCTAATATCCTAACCTCCTCCTTAGTTCTATGATTGATAAAGCATGCCCAAACAATAATTTGTCTCTAAAAGCTATCATTATAGTGTAAAAGACAAAGATGGAGTATTTTCTCCCAAGTTGCCTTGACAAAGTTGTATAATAAAGAAGAGATGATCAAGCTTATCTAGAGAATCAATATTAGAAGAAGCATATTTAATTGTTGAAAAAGCTAAAGATTAACATGTCCTTAGTGCTAAGTTTCTCGTATATTACTAGACAAAGGACAAAAGTAGCTTTAGGTAAATTTTTGGAGGACCAAATTAGGTTAGACTATGGAACTCATGGAGGAAAATCCTCAAAGATACTTGTATAATATCTATTAGTGAAACATCTATAATTGTGTCTCTTCTAAAGGACTTTATTTTCCTTCCTAGAATTAGGCTGGTAGTTAGGCATTGCAATAGCAATAGAGGAAAATGGCATCAGATGAGAAAGTTATCAATTCCAAGCATTATTGGGAATAATTAGCTTTATTTTGAAGGAACTAGGGATTCTAAGCATCAGATTAAAAGCATTAGGGAGGATATGAAGAAGACCATTCAGAGACTTAAAGTTATACCAGAACTAGGTACTTTCACCATTATCAACTATGTGCCAAGTAAAGATGGATAATTAATGAATGATTATTTGACTATATTTATATACCCATATTTAATGTGTTTAATTTTATAGTATTTTTGGTACTTAATTCGCTTCAAGTGTTTTTATAGGTGATAATTGCTTTCTTAGACCAAAAGTAGTAGAATTTAGATGAAATTGGCATAAAACGAAGATTTGAAGTAACTTAGAGATACACAGTTGTTTATAGTAACTGTGTAGGTCTTTATAAATCTGTGGAGAATTGAAATTGTTGTTTCAGGCCATATATGTTGCCTGTGTAAGTCTTTATACTCATGTAAAATCACAAAGTTTGGTATTTTTGGAGATACATGGTCTCCTACACGATTATGTAAGTGACAGTGTATATCCCAAAATCCTAGTTTTTACTATAAAAGGACGTTATTAGAGGCAGAATAGAAAGAGGAAAGTTTTAGAGCATTTTTAGTCTAAAAAAACATAAAGAAGAGGCAGTTTTAAGTAGAGGACAAGAAAACATGAAGATTACATCATAAGATCTGATTAATACCATCAATTAATCCAAATTGCAAAAGATTTATTAAAGAAAAAAAGGGAGATTTAGAATATGATTTCTTAGATTTCAATTTGTTATTCTGAATATTTATTATTGGTTTTGTTTTCTATGAGTGGGAACTAAATTTATTAGTGTCAAGGTGTGATGAACCCTAAATTATGATGACCATATGATTTAATCTTTTATTCAATGCAATTTTATTGATTAATTTATTGTGATTCAATTATACGTTATATTCTTGAACTAATATATCTGTAATATGAATCCATGATTTGATTTCATATGAATGAGATTGAAAAATCCTTTTGTGTGAATAGATCTACCATAACTGGAAAGAGTTGCATGCAAACCTAGAGATATGTCGACATAAATCCTCTAGATTAGGGTCAAACCTAATAGTAAAATTCACAAATCAATAATACAATCTTAGGGTTTTAACTTAAAAGAGATTTCAATTAATCAACTGAGGGGTTAATTATTAATATCTAACATAAGATAGGAATTTACATAGTCTAGTAATCAATAATTTAATTAGATGATAAAGGGTTAATATTTAGTAATTCTTAGGGAGTTTCATCACCTAGGTACTATTTACTTGATATAAAAATTTCATAGTATTTTCCTTTGTTTGAGTTCATTATTATTTCAATCTTAGTTTAGTTTGTTTAGTTTAATTTTTAATTAAATCCACAATATAGTTTGAAGTTTAGATAATAAAGAAAAGGCTAATACTAGTACTTACAATCCTCTTGGGATCAACCCATATTTGTCAGTGTGAGCAATAACTACACCGTGCACTTGCAATTAAAACTTATAAATCTTTATAAGCATAAAAAATAATCAATCAAGTTTTTGTCTCTATTGCTAGGGATTAGTAATATTAGGAAAGCCTAGATTCTATTAATATAGCCATTTTTACTTTATTTTATCTTACATTTGTCTCTAATTTCTTTATTTATTTTATTTACTCTTTAGTTTTTATATTTCTCACAAAATTTGACTATTTGGTAGTTTATGACTCGAAGTAATCCATCGAGCTTAATGGACGAAGATCCAAAAATTAAAAAAACAACTCGTAAAAATCTAGCGCAACACAACTTAGAGTTTGAGTTATATCGACAAATAGATGACTTAAGAGGTCAATTGATACTGAAGAACCAAAAACCATGGTAGATCAACCAAAAATGATGTTCAATTATGTTAGACCAGATTTGATAGAAGCGAAGTCTAACATTGTTAGATTGACTGTGAATGCGAATAATTTTCAGATCAAGCCAAGTATCATTCAGATGGAACAATAATCTGTTCAATTTGATAGACTACAAGATGAAGGTCCGAATGCATATATCTAAAATTTTTCAGAGATTTGTGATACCTTCAAGATCAATAGGGCTAATGACAACGCAATAAGATTACAATTATTCTCGTTTTCATTAAAGGGAAAGGTGAAGCAATGGTTAAACTCTCTAATATAATAATAAACGAAAAGCAACTCAAGACCTTATTGAAGACATGATGTTGGACCCCGATTTGGAGCCCAATGGACTGACTCATAATGTTGGACCCCGACTTGGAGCCCAACTGACTTACAACTTGACTCTTGAAGATAACTTCTTCTTGGTTTAAAAATCATATTTCTTGATTTAAATGTTATATTTAAGTTGTCTAATTATTATAGAAAAG
>JAOQMQ010000195.1:20452744-20465007 GCA_027563845.1 Erythroxylum subrotundum | reverse complement strand
TCCGCTCTTTTGATTCATTCTTTCCGATTTCGTTTTCCGTTTTCGTTATTCGGGTTGGGATCCGGTTCCTGAGATCGAGTCCCAACAAGGATTAATGTCCAATTTTCCTAAAGTCAACTTATGGAGCAATTAGATTAAAGTATGTGTGACCAAAATAACAAAGCATGTGTGTCCAATAGGGATTAAGCATATATGTGAGTTTTGAAAGTTATTGAATGGGCATATGGAGAGGGGAGATGGACGACACTTTGGGGGTTCTAAGTTTAGATTTTTCTCCTCTCCATTTCACTTTCTTCATCCCATCATTTTTCATGTAAGAAATCAAGCCAATCTTAGGTGGAAATCAAGGTAAAAGTTAGAGATTTTCTCTTCACCTTTACCTTTTATTGCTTTGCTTATGAAGAACTGAAATTATAAGATTGGAAGTGGGATTGAGATGTATATTTATGGTGTTTCTAGTCAGGGAGTCAAGCAAAGCCAAAGAGAAAAGGAAGGAAAGGCAATAGAAGACCTACTTTGTCAATTTTAAGGTTTGAGACTTCACTTAGTTGATTTCTGTATTTGTGTATGATAGAATGGATAAAAAGATTCGTTTGGATGTGAAACGTTTGCTGGGACATTGCTTTGGTGTTATTTTTGTGTTACTTTGCATGAACTTGGTTGTATACGACAAGAGAGTATTGTGTAGTGGAATTCTATCTAAGGTTTGCTTGAGTTAGTAACATTTTTTGAGTCATAACTCAGCCTATAGACCTCCAAATTGTGTGATTTTAGTTGCATATGAAACCTAAGATATAGAGCTAAACATCTCTAAAAGGGATTCTGACTTAATTCTGGCTTTATGACCTTAGAAATTGAGATAAAAAATGGTGACCTGATGCTACCTCTGTTTTGGAGTAGCTTGTGATATTTTGTCTATATCTCATGATTTAGAAGTCCAAATGGTCTTAATGTTGGTTCTATAGAAACTAGAGACATAGAGGAAAAAATGTATAGAATACATTAAAATCCAATTCTGACGTTTGCTATATGCATATTAAGGAACAAATAGTGATATAAATGGAGAGAGTGTCTGTCACGACTGTGACATTGTTTTTGTTTTCGATTTTTACCGCATCTTATCCGGACCTTTATAAATGTGCACGAAACCTTTTAAACACCTAAAAATAAATAAAATAGGACTTACCATATGTGAATTGGGTGACTGAACATTGGAATTTAATATTGAACATAATGCATACTAAAGAGAATTTACATGTATATAAATGATTTGTATGCATATTCATTACTCATATGTGTATAGTATATTATACAAGTGTGATTTTGATACCCTTCAAATGGTGCTGAATTATGACTTACATGCATAAACACGAATACAGATTTTATAACTTGAAATTGAATCTTATGAGTTGCCAATATATTAATCATACAATTGCTAAATGATTAAAAGAAATAAAACTAAAAAATTTCAGAAATCCCGTAAAGGTACTCGAGTCATTTTGGGTTAGTTTTCGGATCGGGGAAATTTATAAAGTGAGCTTTCTAATTTTTCTGAATTTATTACATTAGTAATAAATTAAATTTTAACTCCAAGAAAGGAATTTAAGTGTTTGAAGCCGATTTTAAGTGAATTTACATGCTTCCAACATCACATGAGTGAGATATTTCAAGGTTTTGTATCTCGGGTCTCATGTTCAGTGTTTGGGATCGCAAAATAATCACTTAGATTGAGATTATTTAAAATAAAAGTCTCAAATAAAGTTCAAAAACAATGTATTCAACACAAGTATGTGATAATTTGACTGTGCATTCACGTTTAGCATTTATTAATGATATTTCATCACATACTCTATGCCCATATAAAGTGTAAGGATAACATAAAGATGTATCCCTTGTATTTGAGGATCTTTCTTAGTACTAATCAAACTGCAGTCACCACAGTGGCCTTTCAAGTCAGTATTTGGATTGTTCCGCTTGCACGTTAAGGGATGTCTCTGGTCTCATGTTCGGTTATTCTACCCATAGGTGTTGGCCTTACATGAGATTTAGAGATGTGCATAAAGGCATTAGATAGAGGAATGTCGTTGCTTAAATGATCTATTCACCCACAGGTGGTAGTGTCATGAGAGTTGATGGTTTGTACTCTGATCGCCTTTATGTGGAGGTTTAATTGCATAAATTATGTATTCAGCCCACAAGTGTTTCATAATATGATTCTCAGTAAAGATACTTTTAAAGGCTTTAAGTATCATTATTATCTTACATTTGTGCTGAATGGTACATTGTCATTTTGTAATCATCTTTTCGATCAACAATCACAGTGTCACCATTGAAACCCTGATTGTTTTCAATACAAGGGAATAGATAGAAAATGTATTAAATGCAATGAAGATGATTGAAAATAATATAGCCATTCGTACGGAGAGGCCATCTCCACCTACATCCAAGAGCTCGAGAGCTCATAAAGCAACCTATACAGCCTAGGATCGTTCGAACAAAATGTATTGCATGACCATTAAGAGATCCATACCTGACCATCTGCTGAGTGGACTTTCGGAGACAGACATACCGAAGAAATTTCTTGATAATATATCCAAAAGGTACACCGTCTCATCTAATGCTGAGATAAGTGCCTTGATAAAAGAATTTTTCTCCATAAGCTATACTGGAGAAGGGGGAGTGATCAACTACATATCAAGAATGATCCATCTACAAAGTAGACTGAAGATGCTGAATGTTCCTCTTCTTGATGTCTTCATAGTTCACCAGACGTTGTGTACTCTCCCTCTAGTGTTTAGTAATCCGGTGATGACATATTATTTAATAGATGAGGAATGGGACTTTAATGCTTTGATTGCCTATTGTGTTGCTGAGGAGGAGAAACTCAAGACTGTTGCTCCTACAACCTCTCAAAGCAACTAAAGGGAAGGCAAAAGTGAAGTCCGTTAAGTTCGAAGGTAGAAAGGCTAAATCTTCTCCATATGCTGAAGCAGGTCAATCAAGTGCTGGTAAAGATCTTGTGAATATAAGCCAAAAATTTAAGGCCTATAAGAAAAAACAAAAACCGTCAAGTAACTCCTTAACTTATCGATTAATGAATCTAATTTTGTGATAACCGCATAAAGTTACTTATGGTTGGAAAGTGGAGCATCTAATCGATTAGTCTTCACAATATAGAGATTCATTTCTAGGATAAAAGCAATTAAAGACGAGTAGACACTGATGGTTGGCAACAATGAAGTAGTGTATGATATATCTATGGGGAATGCATGGTTGGACCTTTAAACAAGGTTCAATTTGGTATACACGACACATTTTATATTTAATCGTTGCATCAATTTTGGATTACCAAAGTTAATTATGCTTCAGTTGTCGGTTAATACAAAATGTATTGGTACAACTTTCTTGTCATATGGTTTACATAGAATGTGTCTCACCCTGGAAAGATATATGCTTCTTCATAAATTGCCCAACAGGTCATGAAATATAAAAACCTTGATAAAAAAAAGTCATACATGTTGTGACATAAAGGTTAGGCCACTTTTTCAGAACTAGGATTGAGAGATTGAATGAGGATAACATTCTCTCAACTCTGGATTTAGACGATATGGAAACATGTATTGACTTTTGCAGGAGTAAGTTGATTAAAATAAAGAATAAGGAGTCAACTTAAGTTTCTAGCTAATTGGATAACTTAAGTTTCTGGCTAATTGGATCGTATATATACGAATTTCGATGGACCTTATACATCTACATTGTATAAGTCTAGACATTTTCTGACATTTAAAGATGATTATTGCCGTTACAGTTTATGTGTTCTTACTTAAAGCAAAGCCTGAAGTCCTTAATGGTATCAAGATCATTAAGACTACAGTTGAGAACTAGTTAGGAAAATCCATAAAGATTGTCACATTTGGATCAAGGAGGAGAGTATTATGGCAAATATGGTATTTCAAAATAAGAAAAGATCCATTTGCCAAATATATGCAATTAATTGGAATAGTGACTCAGATCACTATGTCGGATAGTCCTGAGCAAAATGATATATTGTTGAAAGGCGTAATCACACCCTAAAGGACATGACGACGTCAATGCAGAGTAGGACTAACTTACCTAATTATCAGACAGACAGGAAGCCTTATACACATTTGTGTATGGGGCTATCCTGATGAGGTGTGTTTATATAATACTTATGAAGACAATTTGCATATTCGTTCCGCTCATTGCTATTTAGTAGGATATCCCGACTGTTTTAAAGACTATAGATTCTACTATACAAAGAAGGGTCTTGAATTGTGGAATCACAAACAATAGAGTGTTTGGAATACAATTTCTATGATATTGGTGGACCTTCTCACCCTTCACACAATAACTGGACAGATACTACAGTAATTATGTATCTATTACTCATATAGTAAAGTTCAGTGGATCTTGGTCTGAGTACCATTTCTTTAAGGGAACAGGAACCCGTAACAGAACATACAGAGTTCTAGTGCACTAAATCCAATGCAGTTATGCAGATCCACTATTAAGAGACGACCTGCTATCTCATTGAAATACATAGTCTATTTGGGTAAACAAGATTATAACATTGAACATGTTAAAGATCCAGTGACTTTGATAGACATTTCTGGAACTATGCAAATTTATTGGGGATCCAATGAAGAACGAGATGCAATTCATGAAGCACAACAAAGTATGGGAGCTAGATTGATTTGTCTCAACAAAGCAAACTTGTTAGTTAAAAATAATAGTTTAAAATCATAAAGGATTTAGGATAAAGTTTAGCGATTTATGACTCACGTAATTGCTAAAGGGTTCACTCAGTGAGAGGGGGTTTAACTTTAATGTTGCCTTCTCTAACGTATTCTCTAAAGATACATTCAGAGTGATTATGATAATTGAAGCTCATGATGATATAAAATTACATAAGATGGTTGTCAAAATCACTTTCCTAAATAAAGGCCTTTATGAAGAAGTCTATATGGTGTATCTTGAAAGTTTTCAGGATCCAGACAGAACTAACATGGTTTGTACGTTAAGCAAATCAATATATGGTTTACATCAAACCTCCCGAAAGTGGAACCTTATATTTGATGAGGTTTTGACATCTTTCAGCTTCATGGAAAATAAAATTAAAAGATACTTGTATCACAAGTTCAAGGGGAGCAAAGTTATCTTCCTATTATCGCATGTAGTTGATATATTGCTCATATTTAATAGCTTGACCATATTGCATGAAGTTAAGCAATTTTTGCCCAAGCATTTCAATATGAAGGACCTTAGTGAAGCATATTTTGTCCTAGGTATGCAAATGTATCGAACAAATCTCAACACTCGTTAGGACTCTCACAGAGTGCATACATTGAATATGTGTTACAGAGATTTAATATGGTTTACAGTAAACCTATTTAGCACTAGTCTCTCAGAGTGAGAGACAATCTTTGGCACAGTGTCCAAAGATTAAAGTGAAAAGAGAAGCTATGAGAAATGTTCTTTATTCTAGTGCGATTGATTGCCTGATGTATGCTCGAGTATGCACTAGGTGAAACGTTACATTTATTGTTGGATAGTTGGGAACTAGAAGACAGTCAAGCGAGTGTTGAAATATTTATCAAGGATTATATGTTGACAAACAATCAGGTCAACAATTTAGATCTCATAGGGTTTTTAGATTCTAGACAATCAAGCGAGTGTTGAAATATTTACCAAGGATTATATGTTTACAAACAATCAGGTCAACAATCTAGACCTCATAGGGTTTTCAGATTCTAATTTTGCTATGTTTCTGGATGATCGAAAGTCCACTTCAGTTAACATTTTCATGTTAGCAGATGGTGAAATACCAAGGAAGAATGTCAAGTAGACACTTGTGACTTCCTCGATAAAGCATGCAAAAATTATAACATGCTATGGGGCTGCTTTGTAGACGATTTGCCCAAAAAATTGATTTCTGAGTTGTCTGTGGCTAATAAGGAGGCTAGATCTATTTGGTTGTACTGTGATAATCTTGTTGTTGTGTTGTTTAATAACAATAATAAGAATATCACAAGGTCTTAGCATTTAGAGGTCAAATAATTAACCATAAAGGAGTTGATACATAAAAGGTGACATTAAGGTGGAGCATTTGAGAATTGAGAAAATGTTAACAAATCCTTTAACTAAGGGACTTCGCCCATATATGTTTGAAAAACATGTATCCAGTATGGGTGTATTGAAGTCTTTAGACACTGGTAGTTAGGGATCATTAAGTATTCTACTTAAAAGTTTGGTTTGATGTATTATGACAGTATAGTGGTTTATCAATAAAGATGATCATCGTTTATCCTCAGTACGTGTTATCATTCATAGTCATAATATATCTAAAAGTCTTAAGATTTGTGTCGATCTTAAGCATTTTAAAGGTCATTGGATATATATACAAATTGAACTTGAGCCTATGTAATTAATACACATACAGTTTAAAACGATATACAACAATTTTTTACATGACATAGGGGGATATAAGTATTTTAATCCTATAAAAGTTCTCTAATGCAATTAGCATTCAGTTAGAGAACATAAAGGTTTTCTCTAATGTTGTTTAGCATTCAGAGAGAGGAAACAAGATTTCTCTTATGTAATTTCACATATGTAGTTTAACATTAAGTTTAGATAAATCGAGACCTACAAATAGAAAGATGATACATATCAGATCATATAGGTATCATCTAAGTTTGCCATACTCTATTTTATCATTCATATTAATAAGGTATTAGATATTCATGATTATATTGGACCTGTGTCATACATGACACATGTCTCTAATATCTTTCGGTATCGAAGGCCTTATGGGACGGAATGATAAATTTTCGTTATCTTTTGATCAAATGTTTTGTTTTTAAACTTGATCGATCAATATAGTAGCGTGACTTAAATCAAATTTTAAACTAGTTTTCAACTTGAGTCAATATCGCAATTATTTATTATTCACGGGAGAGAATGTTAGAAATTTTCCCATTTAGTGGACAACAATTAATTGCATTTAAACAATTTTTAATAACTTATCAGTTAAGTTACGTAAATTTAATTCGGATAAAGATAATAAAGTGACCCAATAAATGATTTAAATTAATAAGCCAAAGTCTAAGAGAAAAATAGACCCAATCAGTGTAGCCCAGACCTATATTGAGCCTTTGATAAGAAGGCCTGATATGGATGTTATATAAAGAAGGTTAAGGTGTCATGTAGCTGCTGTAACAAATCATGAACGTAAGGATACTCTGACTCGTTATGAGGTTCACGTATACAGAAAGCTACAAAAAGGCTTTAACGCGTCTCGACGAGCAGTTCCCGTGAAAATATCGGTAGATTTGTGCTCCTTTCAACTTTGAAAAGCTCATTTAAAGTTATGAAACCGAAATCATATATTTTTCGCATTTCTTTGTTTATTTCCCTTTCACGTTCGATTCGAAATACGTAACTAAGGTCCTGTTACATATTACAACATATAAATACGTAACTAAGGTCCTGTTACATATTACAACATATACATAAATCATGAATCATAACCCAATAAAACAAATAAAAGAATCAAGGAAGAAAGGTCAAACAATAAGAAAGAAATTAAAGTATGAAAATAGATATAACCTATTCGTTACGTCGATGGAAGTTTGAAAAGTGAAAGCCAAAACCCTAATCTTGCGTCTTCTCTATTTATTGTTGAACAGGTTGAACAACAGATACAAAACTGAAGAGTTATACAAAGAGTTTGAGTTAGATCAGAGATAGAGACTGAAAATGCTTTCAAGATAGAACAAATAAAAGAGATTGAAGTTTGGTCACATCTAGAGTATAAAAAATCAACACTTGAAGAAGAGTGAAGAATATGATTGGGTCACGGTTTCTGTTTCACTCACGTTTTAGGAACAACCGGCCAATTAAGTAATAAACTGGCCGGTTTTTTATTATAACGATTATAACTATGAATTGGACCAAAAAGTTACCCAGTTCATACTTTTTTTGGGTTGAATCGATCGGTCCAGTCCAGGTTTTAAATCCTTGATTAATATTTTATCAAGGTAGTTTTCTTTCAACAGCAATAATTGGTATATAATAGACAATAAACACGCATCAGCTAATGCTAGCAAAGGTGGCACTTACTACCTGCTCTTCCATCGACTTTAGTTCGAACATCCCTAGATACTAATGAACAAAATTAGCATTGCATTGCTCAATAAGAATAGCATATCTTATTGGGTTCCACTGAGTTAAAAAAATAGCATAAAGAATTACTTTTATAGCTGGTGAGACGAACAAAATTCAGGCTGTCGCACAATGTATATTTGATCACCACGGCTGTCTTCCTTGTAAATGTCCTGATTTCTATGCCAAGTCCATAATGCATATGTAGAATTTATGACCTGTTTTGAGGAATATAAAAAGAGGCATGCACGATAAGTTATAGATTACAGCTACAACAACAGCCACTTAATGAAGACAGAGGTCGTTTCAGCGGACAGGCTAAAGTCATGTTGAATGCTTATCCCTTTTGAGGTCAAGTGAATTACGTCTTACAACTACTGTGCTTTGGTAATGTGTCACTTGACTAGCTTCTCAAGGAAAATAGAATAGAAGCAAAGAAAGATTTTGTCGTATAAAAAAGGTCCTCACAGACATAAGACAAGTCACGTTTTACTTTATTTACCCTCTTGACAAGGTACTTAATGGAATACAGGAAAGTTCAACATTTTAGTTTTACTAGCATAAATCTTAACAAGCTCATGTAATCACATTAGGCAGTAAATTACCAAAATGTGGACATATATATACTCGTTCACCAATAAAAAACATTGTCTACATGATATGATAGCTACCGTTTTCAAGGAAATGTTAAACTTGCATCTTGATGCATATTAGATAAGCCGTGGGGCATATGGACCAAATTGTAGATGATGATAGGAAAATTGAAACCAATTAATAAGCATATCATGAGAGAAATTCAGTATTAGTTACATGAAGTAACAGAAAGTAATATTCTTGTTATCAGATGTATGGATAGCATATCAAAGATATATAAAAGGGATTTGAGTTATGATCATAAAACTGTACCTCAAGTATTCCATGCCCAAAACTGCTTTCTCTGAACGCACTCCACTCTGGTTGCTTGTCCCAACAAAACTTGCCCTGAGCTGGGCCTGAAGTAAAATTTATATGACATACCCCTCCAAACTCGGGCATGTTGTCTCCAGCAGAAGGGCAATTTCCCGGATCATCTGCATGGTTAACATCAACCTCCTCAATATTTCCACCATCACCAACTGTTATGTAAACAGGACCACATGGATCCAAAGTATAGTCAAAAACTCTGTTCATCCGCTCATAAGCATGTACCTGAAAGGCAGAATTATACGCCATATTACATCTCTTCTAGTATCTAAGACTCAAATATTAGTTACGGATAAAGAAGATAAGCATCAGCAGCTTTTGTTTTATAATTGCATGCCCTATACATGTGTTAAAATTTGAATAGGAACTTTATCTTTTGCATATCTCTAACGTTTGCAGCAGGTATAACTTATATACAAAATGCTAGTATAAGTGAAAACTAATAATTCTAGTACAGTATCTAATCCCATAATTTATGGGATATTATCCAATCTCATGATTTATGGGATATTCTAATATAATAGAAAACTTAATCAAATACAAGCAATCATTCAATATTGATTGCAGATTTATTGTCGCAATATAGTCTCATAGGGCCATCCCACTTAATCTTCAAATCTTCAAGAATAATCTTCAACCAAAGTAGTTCACGCACACCTTGAGCCATCAACCGAAACTCAGCCTCTGCACTTGATCGAGCCATTACACCTTTTTTTTTGCTTCTCCAATTCATTAGGTTCCCACCAAGAAAAGTGCAATATCCTGAAGTTGATCTTCTATCAGCAATAGATCCAACACAATCAACATCAGTGTATGCCTCAAGAACCAAACATCCATTTCTTTATAACAAAATACCTTTCCTTAGTGTTCCTTTAAGATATTCAAGTACTCTTTAAGCTACTTGCAGATGAACTTCCTTTGGACTATGCATAAATTGACTAATTACACTTATTGCATATGCTATATCCGGTTGTGTGTGAGACAGATAAATTATTCTTCCTACTAGGTGCTGACACATCTCTTTATCTACTACAACATCCTCCTCTTCTTTTCCAAGCTTAAGATTTGGATCAATAGCAGTGCTTGCAGGTTTGCATGTTGTCTTGCCTGTTTCCTTGTGAAGATCTATAACATACTTTTGTTGCGAGATAAAAATTCTTTGCCTAAAATGTGCAACTTCAATTCTAAGGAAATACTTCAACCTTCCCAATGCCTTAATCTCCAATTCCTTAGCTAATCATTGAATCAAAAACTGTTTCTCTTTACCATCATCCTTTGTCACTTTATATCAACACATACTAGAAGAGTTGTTACTCCCTTCAAAGGAGAGTGTTTGATAAACAATGTATGATCTCGTTGACTTTGCCTATATCCGATAGCTAATATAACTCGAGCAAATCTGCCGAACCATGCTCAAGGCGATTGCTTAAGGCCATATAATGCCTTCTTCAACTTACACACTGTATGAGCAGCCAAATTTTTCCTAGAACTTGGCAGAACTTCTATATAAAATTCTTCTTCTAGATCTCCATGTAAAAATGCATTATTGATATCAAACTATTCCAGTTCCCAACCATAATTAGTTGCTAATAACAAAAATACTCTAACCGTATTTAACTTTGCAACAAGACCAAAAGTCTCCAATTAATCAATCACATAAGTTTGAGTATAGCCATTTGCTACTAGCCGCGCCTTGTATCTTTCAACTGATCTATCTGCCCTATATTTCACTATATATACCCACTTACAACCCACTGGTTTCTTTCTTACAGGTAACTTTACTAATTCCCAAGTTTTGTTTTTTTCCATTGCCTCCATCTCCACATTCATAGCTTGTTTTCACTTTTCATTAGATAAAACCTCAAATAAGATGGTAGGATGGTAATAGTATTTAGGCTCACAAGGAAGGTTCTGTGAGACGGTGAAAATTTTTTAAATGACAAGAAATGTGTATGAGGGTATAATGGACGTTTTGTACACTCTCAGGTCGGGCTGGACCGGGACCCAATTGCCATGCCTACTCTCTGGTTACTTTTCTGATGGCAATAGGAAGGTCTTGCTTATCATTATCCAAAAGAGCTTTAGTTTTATTTTGTAATGTAGGATTAGAAATTGTTACCTCATGTGGAGAATCTAAGTTGGACTCTTGGACTTATGTAGGTTTAGGAACAACCGTCTTTTTTATTGTGAACACCTTGTCTTTGCGAAATCTCAAATCTCTAACAGGCTATTTGGTTGAGGGTAATAGCATTTCTATTACCCGTCTATTCCGACGTATTATGTAATCTCTGTTTGGTTAGAAAAAAACCTACGGAATAACCATTCCGTAGATTAACAATTCTGGGATTTCGGGGAATAGCTAAAGATGCTACCCCCCTTATCTTTGCCTATTCCACACCCATCCGGAGTAGGTAAACCCAAGCTTGTTTTTGTTGGACAACTTTTGTCCCTCTCTCTCACGCAGTAGCACACCCCTGCGTTTCTGACTCACGCAGCAGCACACCCCTGTTTCCACCGTCATGATTGTTGAAGTTGATGAGTTGTTGAAAGATCAGGAGTAGATTGAGAAGCAAGAGGAGTATGAGATGAAATTTTTCAGGCATCAAGAGGATGCTGGGGATAGGGTTATGGGTCATTCTAGGAGGAAGAAGGACAATGCTAGAAAAGAGCAGAGGAAGAGCAAGGAGGAGAGAACAAAGTTTGCAGAGATGGAGAGGAAGGAGGAGTTAAAGCACCTTAAGAATTTGAAGAAGACGGAAACGCAGGAAAGGATGAAGAAGATTATGTTAGCTGCTGGGGCTAAGGGTAGTGATGATTTTCCGTTGGATTTGGGCGACTTGGAGGAGGAATTTGATACTAAAAAATACGATAAAATTTAATAACAAAAATCAAATTAAAAATTATTGATAAAATTAAAAATAATAAGAATAATAATAAGTATAAAATTTATAATAATAATAAAAAATTAAAATTACTAAAATTAATAATAAATAAATAAGTAACAATAATTAATAAGAATAAGAATAATAAAAATAATAAGGTTTTTAATAATAAAAATAAGAATAAAATTAATTGATAAAATTAATAATAAAAAGAATAATAATAAGTAGAAAATT
>JAOQMQ010000195.1:20441174-20451844 GCA_027563845.1 Erythroxylum subrotundum | reverse complement strand
GGTTTTTAATAATAAAAATAAGAATAAAATTAATTGATAAAATTAATAATAAAAAGAATAATAATAAGTAGAAAATTTATAATAATAATTAAAAATAATAATTAATAAGTAATAATAATAAGAATAGTAAAGTTATTAATAATAATAATAATAATAATAAGGATATTTTGGTTTTTTTATTAGTTATTCCTTTCCTATTTCAAGTTTATATTTTCAAACCAAACAATGGAATAGAAATTCTTTATCTATTCCATTCCTTGAACCAAACAAAGTAATATGCATTCTATTCCATTCCTTGTCTTTTCTATTCCAAAGAATAACTATTCTATTCTTTATCTATTCTATTCCGTGAACCAAACAGGCCGTAAGGGTAGAATCAGGTTTTTCTTGTGTTTCACTTTGTTTTTAAAGAAAGGGTTCAAATATGGGTTATTCATGAATAGGATTAGATGGTTGTTCTAACATATGGTTTCAACAGGATGAATAAAAAGGTAAGGTTGGTGCTATAGAATTGGACATAGGAATCAGATCAAGCCAAAAACTTCCATTTTCTTCCCTAATTGAATTCTCCCCCTGAAGACAAGGATTGTTGAAATAAGAATCTTGGTCATTGAATGTGACATCTATTGAGACATAGAGGTGTTTTGATGAAGGATGGTAACACTATATCCTTTTGGAGTCGAAGAATAGCCTAAAAACACACATTTTAGAGCCCTAAGATCTAATTTCACTCTAATATGAACATGAACAAATGACACACACTCGAAAATTCTGGAAAGTAAAATAGTTGCTGAAAAAAGAATTTATTCAAGAAAGTCTTAATTCATGTGTGGTTTCGACACTATTGACTCCTAAAAAAGATGAAAGTTGACGAATGTGTATTAATTGTCAGGTGATAAATAAGATCACAATAACATATAGATTTCCAATACCTTGCCTTGATGACATGTTAGACATGTTGACTGGAGCTACTATCTTTACCTAGATAGACTTACGAAGTGAGTACCATCAAATTAGAATCAGACCTAGAGATGAATAGAAAATGGCTTTAAGACTAAAGAGGGACTTTATGAATAGTTGGTGATGCCATTTGGGCTCTCTAATGCACCTAACACTTTTATGAGAGTGATGAATCAAGTGTTTTGACCACTTATGGGTAGATTTCTTATGGTATCTTTTGATGATATATTAATATACAACAAGACTAAAGAAGACCACCTATTACATCTACAAGTCTTGAGAGTTTTGAAGCAAGAGAAACTTTATATAAACTTAAAGAAGTGTTCTTTCATTCAATCAAGTGTTTTATTTTTAGGTTTTATTATATCCTATTGTGGAGTGGAGATGAATCCTGAGAAGATTAAGGTCATCCTTAATTGGCCTATTAGAAAAGAGGTACATAAGACATGAAGTTTCCATAGTCTAGCAACATTTTATAGGCGATTTATTCGTAACTTCAACACCATAATGACATCTATTACTAATTGTAGGAAGAAGGACAAGTTACTTGGACGAAGGCAACAACTAAAGCATTTGAAGAAATCAAGAAACAAATGACTGAATCTCTTATTTTACAACTTCCAGATTTTTCTAAGGTATTTGAAGTTGCTTATGATGCATCTCATGTGGGAATTGGAGGCATACTCAACCAAGAGGGACATCTCATTGCTTACTTCTGTGAGAAGTTAAGAGAAGAGAAACAATGATACTCGACCTATGACAAGGAATTTTATATTGTCGTACATGCTCTTTACAATTAATGTCATTATCTCTCATACAAGGAGTTTATTCTATATTCAGATCATGAAT
The DNA here is from genome assembly GCA_027563845.1 of Erythroxylum subrotundum. NCBI lineage: Eukaryota > Viridiplantae > Streptophyta > Magnoliopsida > Malpighiales > Erythroxylaceae > Erythroxylum > Erythroxylum subrotundum. The sequence goes on along the minus strand of JAOQMQ010000195.1, from coordinate 20,450,035 downwards.
CTCTTAAACACTTCACGTCTCATAAGAACTTGAACAAAGGCACACCTTATGGAGTGAATTTGTGAAGCAATTTAACTTGGTTATTAAGCATAGGCAACAGGTGTATTTAGTAGAAAAAGCTATTTGTTTAACACTTTGGCAGTAAAAGTTGTAGCGTTCGATAAAATAAAAAGAGAATATGTTTCAAATCAAGATTTTAGAATAATCTATTTGGAAATTACATCTGGAAAAAGACATCAATAACAATGACTACTTTTTCAAAGGAAATCGACTTTGCCTACCCAATATTTCTATAAAGGAGTATGTTATTTGATAATTACATAGAGAAGGGGCAGTACGACACTTTGGAAGAGATAAAACCATCGAAATGGTTAAAGATCACTTTTATTGGCGTTCTTTAAAGTGGGAAGTGTCTAAGGTCATATGACAATCTCAAACATGTCAATTAACTAAAAGAAAGAAACGAAATTGGGGATTATACACACCACTGCCCATGCCCCATGAACCATGGCAGGATTTAAGTATGGATTTTTTCTTGGAAATTCCTAAAACTATAAGAGGCTATGATTCTATTTTCGTAGTGGTGGATAGGTTTTTCAAGATGAGTAATTTCTTTCCATGATCCAAGACTTATGATGCTGTCCATATTGCTAAACTCTTCTTCAAAGAAGTTTTACATCTCCATGGAATACCTTTAACAATCATTTATGATCATGACGTGAAGTTTATGAGTTGTTTCTGGAGAACTCTATGAAAAATAATGAACACTAAGCTTAAATTTCTAATTCTTTCTGTCTCCAAATTGATGGATAAACGAAGATGTGACGAGAAGTTTGGGAGACTTATTAAGATGTTTGATTTGAGACAATGAAAAAAATTGGGACCTAATTCTTCCTATGGTAAAATTTGCACACAACAGTTCTATACATAGGTCAACTAGTAAAACTCCTTTTAAGATATTATCGGGAATTCAACCAAGGAAGCCTATTTACCCAGTTCCTTTACCATAAACAACACAAGTAAATGTTGAAGCTAAAGGTTTTACACAAACATGAGGGACATTTTTTATGAGACACGACAAAAGATAACAACCAGCAACTTATCTTATAAAGAATATGCTAATCAACATAGTCGACTAGTAAAACTCAATAAAAGGGATATGGTGATGGTTAGGATTTGTCCAGAGCATTTTCCGAAAGGGAAATATAAGAAACTTTATTCACGGAGTATTGGACCTTATAAAATAATCAAGAAAATAAGTGTTAATATTTATGTTTTGGAATTACCAAGTGACATAGGAATTAGTCCTATCTTTGGTGGGTGGACTTAACTATTTATCGTGGATATGATGATAGGCAATCTCCTCCTCAAGTTGTGAGAATTCTAACAATTCCTCATCTTAAAAAGGAGATAATTGATGTTCTTGATGAACACCTTATTGCCATGAGAGATGGAGGATATCAACAATTTCTTATCAGGTGAAAAAGAAGACTGATTTTTGACAGCACTAGAATTTTAGAATCTAAATTTTAGAAGTTGAATCCAGACTTATATAATCAATATTTATCACTTTCTATGTCGAGGAAGACTTCTAACAAGTCGGGGGGGAATTGATATAAAAGAGCTTAAAGTCTATAGAAGAAACAAAAGAGAAACAATTAGTCAACCACAAGCCTTAATTTGGTGAGATGAGGATTGAAATTGAGTCGAGGAAAAAGAAAAGAGCTGAAATTTAGATTATGTTACAATTTCCTATTAGATAAGAAGTAGTGGTGAATTAAATATGTTATTCTATAGATAGGTTATCCTAGTTTTTTAGGACTTAAATATATATTAGAATAAGATTTAAATTTGTTAGGAATCCTTTCCTACTAGAATACGATTCTAACAAGCTGTCTATAAAAATGTGTATATTTAGTCCTTCAAGAATAACACTATGAAATTTTTTTACAAACTTGAGATTTTAACTAGAGCGTGTGATACTTTCTTCTATGAGTGATTCTCAAACCCTATGAGTGATTCCTAATTTCCTACCCTCCATTCTTTGTATTCCTCACTAAATTCTAGCAATTCTAACCTGAAATTCCAGCAGCCAAATCTTAGATTCCAGCCATATTAAATCCCAAAATCCTATGCCTAAATTTCCAACAGTCAAAGCCACAAAAAACCCAGCTATACCAAATCTGAAATTTTAGCATTCCAAATTGAAATCCAAACCTAAAACTTGATATTCCAGCAGCCTATTACTAATTTTGTGAGTTGTAGCTACAAGTTAGTACTTTTTCTATTTGCTCTACATCAATTTCTTTCGGGAGTTCAAGAACTACAAAAATCCAAAATGTAGCAATTTACGCTTCAAACCATGTGAATAACCTCTGTAATAGTCACATCAACTTCCGTCATTATCTTTTGTGAAATTAATCCAGAAACTGTTTACTGTTTTACACCACTTTACAAGAAAGCTTCATATGAAAACGATCAATGTTCTTTTAACTGGAGAGAGGTCCAACTTACGTGTCCAGAGAAAACAATGTCAACATGATATTGATGAAGAAGCGCTTCCATTTCCTGCCTCATACATTCAAATTCTTGATAATGTGAGGAATAACTATTGTACCAAGGTGGATGCCATGCAGCTACAAGCCAAGGGATCTTAGTACGATCCACTTCGTATAGATCTTTCTTTAGCCAATCGTACTGAGCACCTGGAATTAATAGCAATGTAGCTTATTTTTAAAGCTGCAATGGATTTTGAAAGTGAGCTACACAACACAGTAACTTAAAATTCCTGAATCATGTAAATTCAATTTTCAAATGGCAATATGAAGAAATGAAATGACAAACCGGTAACGTTGTAGTCAACATATGCTCCCAACATGATAAAGTGTACACCTCCAGCATCAAAAGAATAGTAGAAGTTACTGTTGGAGCCGGACTCTTCTGACGGAAAAGCAAACCTAGTTGAATATGATTTGAAAGTTATACTAGAAACTTGAGGTTCAATTTCATGGTTTCCTTCAATGACCATCATAGGAACTCTTGAAATCAGTGGCTCCATGAACCTGAACTTTGGAAAAGTAGTGTTAATGACAAGCCCGGATAGCCAGTTGTTTTAACTACAGTCAGATATCATTTTTGAAGCACCACTAGTGTGTAAAAAATGCATCAGTATACCACCAATTTGTATCGGCAAAAATAAAGATATAAAACTTACAAGTATCCGGTTTTGTTAATCTGATAAAACTTACAAGTACCGAATTTTGTTAATCTATTTACCTCATTCCTATCCCTAGTCAAAACTTGATCCCCCCAAGGATTCCAATAGAAATGTTACCTTCCCCAGCCATCCCAGCGAGGTTGATATGTCTCTCTTATAGGTGCATCAGGGAAAGCACATGAGAAGCATGAAGCACCCTTCCCACCAGTTGTAAGATATTGATTTGCATATGTTAAATCTCCAACCATTAAAATCAGTGATGGATCATTAAAGATCACATGGTCTATGGTGGTTGATGAATTGCTTGTCAAACCTAGATCTCCAATAACTGCTATTCTATGAGGATATGAATCAGGCCTAGGCAATGGTAACATTTTAAAGTTGCGTTCTTCAGTCATTGATGGGATCGAGCTATCACCACACCTGTAATAGTATTTTGTCCCAGGTTCAAGATCTGCAAGGGGAAAGACTCATCAAATAGAAAACCATTCAAGGTAAATGAGGGGTACAACTTGAAGTTGAAATAGACACATTAATCGCATAAAAATTGAAACATTAATCTTTGAAACACAGTTCGCAGCATTTAGTTTCCACACAGCTGCCATCAATTGCTTCATTCTGGAAAACAAAACACTAAGCCATCAATTGCTTGTAAAATGCTAGAACCATAAAATTCAGGAAGATTAAACCAACATGATCACCTTCCACTACACATAAGCAACTACGCTGCAATAAGGCTACTATGGGAAGTGTATCCATGATCTTAACCTTGATTTTATTAGTAAAAGAATGTTCAAGATGACATACTTTAAGCACAAGATAGATTATTTAATCTTGCATAAAAGGAAAAGCTAAAATAGTCAGATGAAAATAGATTACCAACTATTCATCACCGTGTTCATCAGAACTAACTCTTTAATCATTAACAGAATAAACTTGTTGCATAATGAATGGAGATTGAAGATCCCCACCTCTCAATCATCCACTTAAGTGAAAAGTTATGAAAGAGTTCTCCTATCTATTTAGATCTTAAGAGTTTAGTTTTCACTCGTCCCATAGGATTGATCAACTGCTTTGGAGCCTGACTATTTTATAGTTAAAAGGTTGAGGTTTATATAATTACCAACAATCCTCACATGGTGAATGATAGCAGAGGTGTAGTTCTGAAGTCCCTCAAACGGATACAACTGACTGTAAACACTCGAATTACCTCTCTGTTTACTTGTATATTTCCCACTTTCTTTACCATACCATACCTCACTTGCCACGGAAGCGGGATCAAGTGGAGTGACATTAAAACCAATCTGTGCGTCCCCTGAAAAAAATCCAAACAACAACTACTCTAGGAAAAGAATAACACAAAATCCACCAAACCAAGTAGCAACATAATCGAGACAACACAAGGAATGATCAAACAAGAAATAGTAAACTACCAGTGACCCAAGAAACCCACATAGACGTTGGAGAAGAGAGTGCCAGTGCTATCTGCTCCGGGAAGTTGGAAGTGACATTCTTCTTAAGGCGCGGATGGTTCATGGGCAAGTCATCACTCCCTCTACGTAGCGAACTGTCAAAACTGCGAGTGAAAGGCTCAAAAGGTCCTTCGAGTGTGGTTGGTATACTTTTACTTGTATGATGAGCCATCACTACCCTTACAGTTGCTAGCAACAACATCGTTATATGCATCCTCCAAACTCCACACTGATTCATTTTTATGGGCTGCCAATGGGGATTCCAAGCTTAATTTGGTGAAAGATGGCTTATATTTTGGTTTTCAAGGAAACGTGCAAGTTAAAAAGGAGGACTTTGGAATATTCCATTTATTGTTCAGTACTCCAAACGATTTATCTAAACAAGAGTATAGCAGAAAAGGATGGAAACATGAAATAGAATATATACTAATCACCAAAATAATATAAAGATGGACTGGCATCATAATGACAAAACCGACACTATTAAATGTATCAAAAGTAGCCTCTACACAAAACAGTTACAAAATTTGAGAAGTTACAACTCGAAATAGCTTTTTGTTTTATTATTGGATTGCGTGAATTTTTGAAAGATGGATCCAAGGTTTAATAAAGCTCAAGTTGATCCAGCGTGTTATATTCATTTCTTTCTTCCATTGTTATTTGTTGTTGGGTGATAATAGCTGCTGCGGTGGTCATTCCTTCAGCTTGTGTCCTCGATACACAGTTAAGGTTCGTTTTCGTGGTTTTAATAGATACTTTTAATTCATACCTTAAAAAAAAAAAAAAAGAGTGGGCGAGGAGGTGAGTACTTGTACCCACGAATGCTTTTAGTTTTAGTAACCTATTCTATATAGTAGAAGATTGGGAGATATTAGACTGCCTGGTAGCAAATTCTTTGGCACTGGACGATCATAATTTCTAATCATTATACTTAGAGGTACAAGCAGGTTGAAAGAAAGCAGACAATTCAATGGAGGCTCGATCCTATGAGTTTTTCCTATTTCAATTGGATATAAGGGCAATTCTATCAAATAGCCATTTAAATATGAAACTTTATCCCAAAATTAATAGAAAGATTATTTTTTATAGACTCAAAAACAAGTTTTGAAAATGGCTCAAAAAATAATAACAAAATATGTAAACAAATAACTATATAAATGAAAAATCAAAATCAAAATCAAAAATTAAAAAAAATAATAAAGATGACCGGTACCGGTACAGTACTGATTGGGTCGGTCATGTTACGCCCAATCTCAAACCCAAGCATCAGCGGCCCACTCGCAGATGTTAACCTCCCCTGCGTACGTAAGAACTCCCTATATAAGATAATATTTCGCCATAATTCAGGTATGACACTAACACCCTACTTTTCCCTGCTCTCTGTAACCAAACCCTTTACCAAAAGACTGACTTAAGCTTCGGAGGGGCTTACAGGCGGTCAACCCCAGTACACCTTTGTTATTTTGCAGATATCTTCAAGTCGAAATCTGATAACTCCATGGATCTCAGTAGCAACGTCCAGCCTCAACAGAGTCAGGCTGAACTAAATGGCGCCCACCGTGGGGCCCGGCGTTAGGGCACCACGTTTAGAAACACGCAGATCAGTCAGGCGGCAGCAACCAATCCTAACGTAGCCGCTATCATGGCGCTCGCGCTGCAATGGATAGGTTTGCAGTTGTCTGCCACTCTCCCGTCAACACATCATGACTCCCATACAAAATCTTCGCAACCGAATGACCAACCATTGCCTCAAAACCAGGATCAAGAAGAACAGAGTGTAGCCTTGGAGGACAATGCTGAAACTGACCCGCATCCTGCCCCACAACAAACCTCCCTCACCCGAAGACAGATCGAAGAAGCGGCTGATCTCTTGGTTCGCCAAATCCTGCAGTCTCAACTGGAGCAACAGCAGACCCCCAGTCGGCAGATGGGTGTGATGGCTGATCGCCACTCTGCTGAAGCCCTCGAAAAAATAGTGGACGATCGAATCAATCTGGCCATGAATTCCCGCCCGTGCCGAACATCCGCACAATATAGCTCTCCTTTCATTCCGGAGATCCTGGATAGCCTCCCTGCGGCCGGTACCAAAATACCGACGCCTGAAAAGTATACTGGAAAGACTGATCCCCTAGATTATCTGCAGCACTTCCAGTCAATGATGAACCTCCATTGTGTTCCTGATGCTATTCAATGTAAGACGTTCTGTACTGCCTTTCAAGAAGGAGCTCGGCGTTGGTTTAATAGCCTACCCGCAGGTTGCATCACTTGCTTTGAGGATTTTAAGTTGTTGTTCCTCAACCAATTTGCTACCAGTAAGCGGCCACAGAAGACTGCCTTGGAGGTGATGCAACTGACTCAGGGCAGGAATGAGAGTTTACGAGAATTCATCACTCGGTTTAACAATGAAGCTGTTGAAGTGCCCGACCTCACCTGCTCGTCCATGCTGGCCGCCCTTATGAGCAACACGAGGGATGAGGAGTTCAAAAAATCATTGGCCCTCGATCAGCCGCAGTCTGTTCAAGAAATAAGAAATCGGGCGGACAAGTATATCCAACTCGAGGAAGTGTTGAAAAACACAAAACGTAGAGCAGACGACCCTAGGCCGAGTAGCAGAGCAAATGACGCACGGAAGCGACAGAAGGATCAGTCCGGCTGGAGAAAGCCGACCAATCGACAGACCATTCGACGGGGACAAAGACAAGAGTTCTTCACCCTGCTCAATAGACGATATGCGGAAGTATTGGCAGCCATGCGAGCAGATGGGGAACCCCTCCTAGAACCCAATAAGCTGACGACTCCCCTCCATAAGAGGGACCCTAGCCTATACTGTCGTTTCCATAAAGATATCGGTCATGACACGAAAAATTGCTGGAGCTTGAAGAGAGAAATCGAATTCCTTATCTAAAGGGACAGGTTGGACAGATTTTTGAAACACGACAAACATACCAATCGAGAGCATGAGGGTAGAACCGATCGGTCCGCCCCTTGGCAAAGGCCTTGGAAACAAAATGACAGAAACAATGAGGGGAGACAGAACAGGCGTATGGACGACCGAAGTAGCGCAAGAGCACAGTCCAGAGTAAGAGGCGATACAACTACTGCACAGCAGGATGACCGACCGGTTAGGGTCATTAACATGATCTTTGGGGGTAATGCAGCAGGAGGATCGACCGCTAAGGGAAGGAAAAGATATGCCAAGCAGGTCGGCGAAGACTTGTCAGCCAAGAAAAAGAAGTCGAATGATGGGATAATATCATTTGACGAATCCGATTTGGACGGTGTTAGCTATCCTCATGATGACGCGCTAGTCGTCAACCTGAACATGGACGGTAACGAGGTGAAACGGGTGATGATCGACACAGGTAGCTCGGTCGACCTATTATACTACGATGCCTTCAAACAGATGGAAATACCAGAAGATCGGCTACTGCCAATAGAAGGACCCATCAAAGGGGTCACTGGAGCGTCAGCCTACCCGTTCACCCGAGTTTTTCTAAAAGTAAAATTAGGCCAAAAGCCATGTTAGATAGAGAAGAACGTCAAATTCTTGGTGGTGAAATTTGGAGGAGCTTATAATGCAATAATTGGAAGAGCCACTCAAAACGCCCTCAGAGCAGTCGTCTCGACTTACTATCAAGCGATGAAGTTCCCAACTCCCCTTGGCATCGGCAAAGTCAGGGGTCAGCAGAGGATCGCTAGGGAATGCTATTTGGCAGAGACAAGGACACTCGATGGCGCGGTCGTCTTGACGAGTTCTCTCGATGTGAGAGCGGATGAGGAGATCGAAAGAATCAACCCTGTCGAAGAGACACAGCAGGTTGTGTTGCATCAGGACGACCGATCCAGATTTACAAATTTGGGTTCCGAGCTCGAAAAGGACCTGGTCAAAGAAATCATTGATTGCTTGATAGAACACCGATCGGTCTTCGCCTGGGTACCGAGCGATATGCCTGGAATTTCTCGATCGGTATCCTCACATGCTCTCAGTATCCGAACAAATTGCAAGCCAGTTAGACAAAAGAAGCGATGGTAGAGCAAGGAGAGACAGAAGGTGATCGAGAAAGAGGTGAACAACCTGCTTGATGCTGGATTCATGTTAAATACCCTGAGTGGCTGGCGAACGTGGTGCTCGTAAAAAAGAAAAACAACAAATGGAGGATGTGCATCGATTT
>JAOQMQ010000195.1:20372660-20387134 GCA_027563845.1 Erythroxylum subrotundum | reverse complement strand
TGGGGTGAACCAGTATAAATCTGCTGTGTCAACTCTCAACTTTTACTCTTATTGTTTTTATACAAGTACTTAGAAGCAAATTACAATACTTTGTGAAACGATTATCCAATAGTTCTGAAAGAACAAATTTTCAACAGAAGTTTTCAAAAAAGGGATTGTATTTTAAAAAGGATACACAATTCAACCTCCTCCCCCCCCCCTTCTTATGCATTTTGTATATCAAATATTAAGGCTTTAATAACGTGTGATTTACTTCAAGTTCAACCCATCAACGTCAATAATTGAGTGAGCAATAGGCAGGAATGTTCGTCCAAGGACCATAGGGGTTTCCACATCTTCTGCAATATCCAATACAAAGAAGTCTGTGGGGAAGGTAAATATATCGATCTATACTTGTACATCCTTAATAATACCCTTTGGTTGATGAACTGTTATGTTCAGTATCTTCACTAGCATCGTAGAGGGTTCTATCTCTTCTAACCCCAATTTTTGACTAAAGGTATAAGGCATCATATTAATACTCGCTCCCAAATCTGCGAATGCCCTGTCTATTTTAACATCATTGATACTGCAAGGAATGTAAAAATCCCCTGGGTCCTCTTTCTTCTATGTTATATTAGGGTTTTTTCCACTATGTTCTCCTTATCCTTCTTCTTAATTGATTCCCTTAGTGTGAGCCTTGTTTGTAGATGTTCCGTTATGTCTTTAATATTGTTTAATTCAACCTCCTTAGAATTCCTCGTTGCCTTACTTGAATGTGACTTCCGCTAAGCTAGAATAGGGTACATAAATTCAGGTCAAGGTTCCTCGATTGGCTTAATTACGAGCTCACTTGAAAGGAATTCCACATTTGCTTGGAAGGGTTCCAGCATTTCGAGTTGAAATTGCGTTTGCTAGTTGACCTACTTAGACCTCCAAATTGTGTATTGAAGAGGCACGGTTCTTAGTGGCTTGCTCGAACTTGCTTTTAAGCCTCCTATGTGCATCCTCCATGCCTCTAATTTTATATAAAATCCTATCCAAATTGGATTCCCTTGAGCTCGGTTTATCTTATTGGAAACTTGGTTGTCTTTGGGGTTTGAATTGTCCTCCAGCATTGTTCATCCAAGAGAAGTTAGGGTGATTCTTCCATCCAGGGTTGTATATGATGGAGTAGGGATTGTTTCCCCCTCCTCGTCCATATTGAGCTTGCATATAATTAACTTGCTCCGGATCGTTATCCTTCATCAAGAAGCAATCCATCGTATTATGGTCCATTTGTCCACAGAGTTCACACTTTAGTTGCACGACTTTTACTGAAGCTGAGGACGAAGCCTTCATGTTGTTGAGTTATCGAGTTAAGTTGTCAATTTTTGCCTACATCTCCGTCATTTGATCAACAGCTATAACTCCTTTTTTTCTTGGAAGTTAATGGGTTGTCTACTCTGCTCGTTTGTCCATAGGCAGCTATTACTCGCCATCTCTCTGCTTCATCTACTGTCTTTCTCATCAGTGATCCTCCTGAAGCTGCATCAATCATGCCTCTCATATGTGGGATTACTCCATTATAGAATGTTTACAACAAGAACTCCTTAGGTAAGTTATGGTGTGGGCATTTTCATTGCAAGTCCTTGTATCATTCCCACACTTCATAGATCGATTCCCCGTCATTTTGCTGGAAGTTGGTAATCTCCTTGATAATCAAAATACGATCATTAATTAAACCTAACCACCGAATAACCTAGAATACGATCTCTAGATTTAATTAGGCAGTATCATTACGAATTAGGAAAATCAATTAATCAAGGCAACAACCACATACGATGCGTCATTTAACCTAGGTCATATTATCCCTAATGATTACGAATCATTAGTCGCTATACATGAATTTCAACATAACAATTATGGATTATATTGAAATTCTAGCAATGGGTTTGAAATTAACAATTCAATGAACGCATTAAAATCATCAATTCATAATACTCAACGGGGTTTATACACAAATAACTGAACAATAACGAAAATCCGATTATCTATACACAATACCCAAATCAATTAAAATAAGATAACACAATCAATTTCTAATGAGAGAAAGAAACAACAAAATAATTAAAAAAATTACTTAACCTGGGTCGTCGGCGTCGATGTTACCTCGGAATCGATGTCAGGACGTTAAGCTCTTCATGGGTCTTTCCTGATAAATTGCTTCAACCCCCATCTTAATCCTTAACCAAAAATCCCTTAATTTTTACTGTTAACTATTCCTTTGATTTGACAAATAAACCTTGAGGTTTATTATCCATGCCCACTGTTCACTGCCTACTCTTCACTGTGCCTCCACCACGCCTGCGCCAGCTACGTTTCGTCTCTGGCGTCTGCACTCTCCTCGCTAGCGCTCTCCTCCTGCCTGTTGCATCACTTACGCTAGCTTGCATTGTGCCTTTTGCGCCCGCGCCCTTGTGGCGTCTACGCTCTTTCTCCCACTGTCGCTCACTCGCCTAATTTATTGCTTGTCTCCCTTGTTTTATTTTCCGCCTGTTGCGTGATTTATTCCTGCTGTGCCTCCAGGTTTGCGTCTGTTCTAGCGCTGATGTCCCCTGTTCTCTGTGCGTCACTTACGTTGTGTGTCGTCGTTCCCCCCTTCGTCACGCCTGCTGCTTTCAGCTTCTGATTTATTGCTTCCCTCGTTGTGCACTATCGTTTTGATCCAACATTCTCCTCCTTATGCGCTACGTTTTTCTCAGGTTACCAGCCTGATGTATTGCTGTTTTACTTCACCTGCTTCCCACTACTGCTGTCGTTTTGCTTCCCATGTGCTGTATTGTCGTGTTGTCCTTCAGCTGCTAAGTGATATGTTTGTGCGTTTTGGCTACTTCTAAAACTCTGCGTTTTGGTCTTGGCTGTTGCACTTTGTATTTCATTTTTCTTATGTTCTTTTTCTTTTTTCTTTTTTTCTTCTTGCTCCATAAAGACAAAAAAAATCTTCAGAAAATGACCCAAATGTAATGCTTCCGACTCACTTTAATTTAATTGCTTCCAAATTGTACCTAAAATAACATATGAGTTAAAGTGAGTATCTTAAGCATTTTTATGCCAATAATTGCTAAGTGTAAATGATTAAAAATATCAACAATTAAACACATATCACGCATCCTCCGACATCTGATAGCAGTGAAAGGTATCATAGATTTCAAGGAAATTTACTATATGTGCATTGGGATCTTCATTCGTTAGTCTATATAATTGCATATTCTATTAAAGCATGTTTAGGATGGTTGGTTTAATTTCAAAAGAGGCTGCTTGTACAGGTGGCCTAGCTACTCCATGGTTAGCCGCATTGAACCCTGATCTCATGAAATCCATAAGGGTTCTTTGTTGACATCCTTGGTTTGCTCCGTGATCCAAATCTTGTTGAAATTCCTCAGCCATTGTTGCTTATGTGATTTCTTCTTCTTCTTCGCGCCGAGCTTTCCTAATTGATTGTTCTAATCAAGTGATATCTAGCTCTAAAGTTTCAGCTGCACGACTCGAACTTCTCGTAACTCTTGTTTTCATGCAAGAGCATGGATTTAGAAATAGAAAGAAAGAATAGAAAATAAAAACTAAATAAAATGCCTTACGTTAAAGAATTAAACTACTTGTCTCCCCGGCAACAGACTTGGTCGTGGTTTGATTTTATGTAAGTTTTAATTATTAACCCTCGATAATCCACAAGTACACGTTTTGTTAGCATAGTACCAAAGGTGTCGATCCTACGAGGAGGGAACTAATCTAATCCCAAAATCTAAGACCAGAATAAATAATAGACATTCAAGATGCAACGAAACTAAAACGAGAATTTAATTCAATCAATCAAATTAAGAATCAAACACGAAAATACTAATTACTAAGCAATTGCAACACACCTAAGAATCAACCGAAAGAAATTACCAATTGAGAGAAAGGGAATTTTACCTATCCTTAATGCTAACTTAACTGATTATGAATTATTGGATTGTTGGTTCTAGACTATCCTAGGGTTCATTACTCTCTCTCGAGTTATAACCATTAACCCTAAATCATAAAACCTAATCAGATTATAGAGGTTGCAATTTCTCAATTCACAACCTGTCTAAAACCCTAATTAGTTCTGAAGTTTTCTAATAAACTATCAGAAACCTATGCAAGATTGCTCTTTGCACAATTTCTCAATTTGATTTAATTCTGATTTTTATTAAATCACCTAACTCTCGTTAGTCTAATTTAATCGTTTTTCATTCGATTCACCCTTTTAGTTTATTATCGAATTATGCAATCACAAAATCAAACCACGATAATTTCCATTAAACCCATAAACAATCGGATTCTCATTAATTCAAGAATAAAATTCTGAAGGTGAGTTTAGAATATCCTTGACATTTTAGATCCTATCATTAATACAATCTAAAATGGATGATGAGAGGCAGCGACATCGGGAAACCTCCTGATCTGGGAAGTACTTGAGTCAGCTTCTTCTCTTCTTCTCTCTTCCTTCTTCTCTTCCTCTATCTCTCGATGATCTCTCTCTATGGTTTTTCAAGGTGGCTGATGCAAAAGCTCTCTCTGTGCCTCTTTTGTTGTTCTTTAAATATCCTCTTATGTTTTAGGTACCCCTAGGCTTTTTTGGGGTTCCGAAATGTCCAAAAAAATCCCTTAAAACTTGACATTCTTGAGTGTCTGCACGTCTAGGCCACGATTGTGGGCCATTCCTTGGGCTTCTGTCACGATCGTGGCATACAGTCCACAATCATGGGCCAACTCTGGTGCTTCTGTCACTATCGTGGCCTGACATGCCACAATCGTGGGTCTTTGTTTTGGTTCGAATGTTTCCGAAACTCTTCTGTTCTTCGATGTTGACCCTGAAACACTAACAAACATATCAAGGTACCTAAAAAATATAATATTTAAACTCAAAGACTTGTACTAACCCATAAAACACTTAAAACATAAATAATTAACAAACTAACACAATTCTGACCTAAACATATACTAAATGATTGAATTAACAGCTAAACATATATCAAACTATGCCCTAAAACACGATACAATTTACACTTATCAACGTGGGCTACCTGTCTCTACAAAAAGAATAATGTACATAGATTGCTTCCTTTGGGGGAAAAGGTTCAAACAAAACTTAGCCACTAATGCAACAAGGATTTGTCACATGTAAGAAGGTTAACATTGATAAAATATATCATAAGTTGCCTTCATGTGTATTGATCAACCACATAGTTCTTTCCAAATGCATTATAAGATCACTAGAAAAATTGTAAGAGCTTTCCTATGGGGAGGCATAAGGGAGGCAAAAGTGATGGAAAAGGTATACTGGCAAGAGGTTTGTGGACCTATGGATAAAGATGGACTCAGAGTAACTAAAATAAGTATTACAAACAAAATCCTAATTGCAAAAAGATCGTAGAGATTACTAGAAGGAAAAGATACCCTTTTGATACGATGGATATGTGTATAGGAGATCAATTCTAAAACAAAATGCTCATGGTTTATGTCTTAGTTAATAAAGTTAAAGGAGACTAGTAAAATTCATCAAATGTAAGATAAGGAATGGGAAAATAACCTCTCTATACTTTGATAACAAGACCAAGGAAGGCTCCTTTCAGCAATCTAAAATTTGAGTACATATGTCAAATAGATTTCCAAATAATACCAAAGTGAAGGAATGGATTATAGGTAGAAATTGGATCAACATGTATATGTAGGATATAGAAAGATAGAAGTCATAACGGTTTTCAAGGCATAGAGGACACAAAACGGTGCTTACTATGAGACAACACAATAAAGGAGATGAATAGTTACTCAACATAAGAAGAGAAAGATGCGAGCAAAGATCATTTACACTATAATAAAGAGTCAGAGCATAAATGGAGGAACATTAAGATAGAAAATAAAATATCATGAAAGGTTTAAATTTGTCAACAATAGTATTTATAAGAGGATTAGAATGTAATAGTTGTGATTATATGTATTGATAGGAACGTATTAGTTTCATCAAGTTACGTACTCTTATCAATTGTATACCCATAATTATTTGAAGATTTCTTAATATAATCTAACTTAAAAAAAAGTTGAAATTAAAATTTTTTCTTTTTTTTTAAGTTACGAAGAAAAGAATACAAGTAGTAGACTTGATTAGCAATAGCTCAATAAACTTAATCTTTGCCATAAAAAAAGAAAAGTAAAGTAAAGAAAAACATGATGGTTTAACTTTCAACAAGTCCTAGTCAATAACGAGGCATTGAATAAAATTAAGAGGTAAAGATTTTACCGGACTAAAACAGAAAAAATGCTTTTGATGTCAAACTCAACTTCTCTTCTTTCCCTCGCACGTGTACTTTCTTCCTATCTTCGAGTCCTAGCCGGTTCCAATTTGACTATTTTCCCACTCCCAATCCACTCATTTTCGAAAAGTGACTGAAAAATGATAAAAAGGTGACGGAACGGAACTAAAACATAGCAATAATGTTTTAAAATATTAGTAATTTAACAAAGATACGAATAAGGGTAAATAAAAGAAAAACTAATTTATAATCATCCAAGGAAAGTGATTGATTACAAAAGAAAATCAGTAACAGCCGTCGGATCAGCAAGCTTTCTCCTTCGTTGTGGTTTTGTTTTAGTTACTAAAGCCAAAAGCATGCATCTCTCTCTCTCTCTCTCTCTCGACTCTGTATGCCTTCTGTGCTAGAGGAATCTCCCTCTCTCCCTACTTTGTTTTACTATAATTTCCTCAACCAAACGCCCATTGTCCACGGCTTTGGTTCTATTATTTGTTCGGTAAGTTTCTTTTCTTTGTTATTGATTTCTGTATGGCGCTCATTTCTTGATGATCTCTTTTTTTATTCATAGGTCTTTGTTGATTTTGCTCTCTTTTTTATCTGGGTTATTTCTGTTTTTCAGTTCTGCTGCAATCTTTGTATGGCTCCTGAGTAATTTGAGGAGACCTGAGAGAGCAGAGACGGCTTTTTGTTTCCATTTTTGGTTTGCTTCGGGTTTGGGGTACTAAGAATACTATAGATTTGGAACTTTAACGTTTCTAGTTTGCTTTCAATCATGGAAAATTATAATTTTCTGTTTTAAATTGATCAGGGTTTTCTTTTGGGTTAGCAAATTTTCGAGATTGATAAATAAGATGAAATCTTTTGATGAAAATTGTGTTGCCATTACTTATTTGTTCATGTATGTGGCGATGTTTGTGAATGTTATAGATTTGTAATTTGCAAGGTAAAGATGGTTTCGATGATGGATGGTAGTCAGTGATCGCTGACGCGCAAATTCTTGTATTGGCCTATCTGTTCTTCCTTCCTCAGCTGTAAATGGGCTGTTTTAGTTCTAAAGTAGCCAGACAGTTTCCCGGACACGAGGATCCTATTCCTCTCGCATCTCAAACTGCCTGTAAGTTGCACTTATCTAATTCACTTGTTACTTGGTTCTTTGAACTATGATTTTGTTAACTGCATGGTTTTTTACGCTAGTTTTTAGTAAGCGATAACCAATTCTAAAGCGTCCAGTCTTTTGTGATTTTTCAATTCAGTATCCAATCTTTTAAATTTTTTAATTGAGTGATCAACCTTTTAAAACTATAGTAGTTCAAAACTTCAGCTCTATTAGTAATTTGTTGATTCGACTAATGAAACTGTTGTTCTTCATGAGAAATTCAAGTCTACCTGAAAAAATAGTGGCTATAGTAGAGTATAAAGAATTTTTTCAACTGTACACTTACATATCATGAACAACAAAGATTTCATTAGCCAAACCAGTCAATTACTAACAGAACTGATGTTTTAAACTGAATTTTTAAGTTTTTAAAAAGTTGGTCTCTCAATTGAAAATTTTAAAAACTTAGACACGAAATTTTAAAAAAATTATAAAAGGTTTTACACTTTAGAATTAGTTATTCCTTTTAGTCATTCACCTAAAACTAGAGAGAATAGTACCCCTTCCAACTGCTTCCATTTCTTATTCAGTTTCACAAAACTTCAGTCTGTAGTCTTTCATTTGCTTCAAGATGTGAACTTAATTTTTCATCATGTGCATTTTATTGCTCAAGGATGCCTAAAAAATTACACTGCTCTGTTGTTATACATGAGGCATTACTGGTGGTAGTTTATGAAAAAACAAATGAAGCCAAATTCTTAAGAGAAATTCCCATTCTAGCTACAGAGTCATCTAGAGTAATATTAGCTCCAGAAACATGTGTAACCTGTATTTCCCATCACTGTTTCAAAACTCTCTTACAGTCAGTAAAAAGAAAAAAAAAAGAAAAAAGAAGAGAGTATAGGCGCTGGACATGGGAAGACCTCAATATAGGCCACTTATGAATCTGTCAGTTAGATCTGACCCAAAACCCATGCCAGTTTTCCATAGTGCTTATCTGATGTCAATCTTTATGTGCTTGCTTGCCAATATTTTACAGTATTAACTTCTGTTTTATGGTTATGATACTTGAGTATCATATGTTGACTTCTTCCCTTTTTGGCTTGTATTGATAGGTCAGTAGTTCAGTATTATGTTTTGAGCTGCAACCACCATTAAAGAAAAAAGGAAATTGAGAAAGTTTGCTGAAATTCTCTTTCATTGTTCATATTAATGCAGTCTTAAATTCTCCTTATTTTATGCAGTGTTCCATTTGATTTCATCCTCTCTTTTGCTTTTTTTTTTAATTTTTTATTTCTCAATTCCTCAGTCAGTGTCAGTGAAGTTGAAGCCCTTTTTGAACTGTTCAAGAGCATTAGTAGTTCTGTTGTTGATGATGGTTTGATAAGCAAGGTAATTAACATTTTTCTTCCATGCATTTTGTAGCTCTTTTCTGTAGTTCCTTTTCATCTGTCCTGGTGTTTCTCCTCTCTACTAGTGCAATTTAAAGAGATATTCCAAGTATGTGATTCACTGAATGTTTTTAATTGAAACATGCAGCATTTTCTTACAAATGAGGAATCCCATTTGTCTTTCCTATATCATTTTAGAAAGAGTTTATATAGCTCATTTCTTTTTGCTAGCAGAACAGATCGTTTTTGCATTTGATTATGCCAACAGATATTCAATTGACATGATTTGAAGTCTTCTCTCATCATATCCATGTAATTTTGCATTGATTGCAGGAAGAATTTCAACTTGCTCTTTTCAAGAATAGAAACAAAGAAAATCTCTTTTCCAATAGGGTAATGGTCCTTATACTCTGTGTTTCTTTCTTTATCAACACTTCAAAGGCTTTATATGATTTGATTAACAACCTGCATTTTGTCACTCTTTTATCATGTTCATCTTCTCAACCTTTTACTGGATTTTATGAGGCATTAAACCCGGTTTGTAAATTATGGTTATAAAATAAAACTCAAAAAAGATAGTGCTCCAAGAAATGTTCAATCACTAATGCCCATGTATTCTTACTAAAATTGTCACTAATGCCCATGTATTCTTACTATAAATTGCATCATTTTAATCACTAATACCCTTTTATTCTTACTGTAAATTGCATTATGTAAAATGTCTTTACTGCTTTTCCAATTTGTACTGTAGATCTTTGATCTGTTTGATGTTAAACGGAAGGGAGTCATAGATTTTGGTGACTTTGTTAGAGCACTTAATGTCTTCCATCCCAATGTCCCACAGGAAGACAAGATAGACTGTAAGTTAAAATATATTGAATATATCATGTTCTGCATATTGGTCTTGATCTTTGGTATGCCCTACATGCATTGGCATATGCTTACACTTAATGTTTTCATTCACCTTGTAGTCTCATTTAAGCTTTATGATCTGGACAATACAGGATTCATTGAGCGCCATGAGGTATGACGTTGCTCACTTGCATTTAAATATAATCTATGAAGAAGAATCTGAAAAGTTGCTTGGATGACTTGAATTTTCTTATGGTTGGGTGAACTAGTTGAGGACATTAGTCTATTTTCTACAGCATCCATCCTGTCCTCTGAGAAACAATGCAGAACCATAATTGAAAATTATACATTATGTAAGTTGTAGCTTGTGTCCTGGTATCTTTTTGGTCCTTATTTTGGTTAATATTGCAACTTAATAGGGAAATATGTGAGTCTCCCCCAATTAACTAAATCTTGATGATCTGGTAATATAACAAAAACGGGTGGATGTTTTTGGATCAACTTGAAATTGGTGCAATTCATTCTAATCTAAGAATGGAAAAAATAATCCATATTTTTTTGTGGATAGTTAGCATAAAATAAAATTTCTATTAATCTATCAAAAACATTCTAGTGGTTCACATTGCTAACCTATGTTTGCTATTTCAGCTGGCATTCATCTTCATTTTGTACTCAAGTGTATGGAAAATGTATTTGCAGATCATTATTGCCTATATTTGAATTTTCTATTTGAGATGCAGACAAAAGGTTTTTTTTTTTATATTTATTTTGCTCATAGTTATGCTATCTTTTAATGAGTATAAATTACGTTACCTATTAGGTATAAAGATCTTAGTTATCAGGTCAAGCATTTTTGATAAAAGTTCATATCAGCTATCTACCTGAGTGTGACTAGATGCAACTTATCAGTTTGCAAGTTCGGTTATATTAAAGAATGAGTTGCATCTCATCTTCCAGAACTGTTTTGTTCATTGATTATACTTCTTTTTAAACTTCCTGCAGCCATCTTCATTGACTGTACTTATTGACAGGTTAAGCAAATGTTAATTGCTCTTCTCTGCGAGTCTGAAATGAAGTTGGCCGATGACACAGTTGAAATAATTCTTGATAAGGTGAGTTGATGTAGATCTGATTAACCGGCTGTGGGGTTTGCTTTTTCTTGTAACTGTTCAGACATTCGCAATTCTTGTTCTCTTAGGCAGAAGCTGATTGCAGCTTTTGTTATACTTTGTGGATGGCTTGTTTCTTGATAACCGTGCAACATAAAATTTCCTTGTCATTTTCTGTGAATAGACTTTCTTGGAAGCCGATGTGAATAATGATGGGAAGATAGACCAAACTGAATGGCACAACTTTGTCCGTAAAAATCCATCATTGTTGAAGATCATGACACTCCCATACTTGAGGTAAGAACCAAATTTCTGTAGTTTGCAGTTTGATTGCTTTCATAATCCGTTAATGTCAAATCAAATGCAGGGACATCACAACAACATTTCCAAGTTTTGTTTTTAACTCTGAGGTGGATGAAATGGCCACGTGAAATGAAAATATGATGTAACATAGATGATACTGCAATTGGTACAAAATATTGCATCTTCTTTTTTAATTTTTGGTTTGGACAGAGAGAGGGATGTTTTGCGAGGTGGAGACCACTGGCAATGATGGGTAAATTGCGATAAAATTATTCTGCCCATTTCTAATGCAAATAGCAATTTGTTCGATGCAAAGACGGTTCTTTCTGTTTTCTAACATCCTCCTCCTACAAAGCATCTTTTAAAGGAATTAAAAAAAGAAACCATTGTTATTTTTAACGCAATTCTCTCTCTCCTTGTTCTGGCAAGCTAGCCAGTAGACATTGTTGTTCATGGTTTCCTTTCTTTAACAGGGTACTCGGCTAAAAAGGGAAACCCTGAATGCTCCCTCCTCATTTCACTCTATCGCTTTCTCATCATTGACGTTTATAATTAATTCTAGTTAGATTATAATATTTTTGGATAGTTCATTTTCTAAAATTTTCAAATTAAACTAAAGAGTAGTAGCTAATTTAGATGAAGTTAATAGTCTTTATTTGCTATGTATCACGTTAGTGGAGATGTCGCGTAAGTAAAATTTTCTTAGTAACGTGTGTCCTACTATTTCAGGTGATGTACATGTAATATAATTGAACTCACTTTTTTAAAATAATTTTAAAATATTATTAAAATTTTAAATTATGATTATATTACTAAAACAATAACTAATATTAAAAACACAAATTAACTCAAATAATTTTACTTAAACATAATTAACTTAAATTTAATTTTAAAAAAACCCTTATTCTCAAATTACATAACCTAAAATATGAAATTCATCTTCTCCCTCACATTGTCTCCCCACATGATCTAAAAATTGGACAGGGTTGATAGGTTCTACCGGTTTAAGTACTAACTGGATAGCAAAAGAACATAAAGATGTTAAAGAGTAGTAGTTACGGGAGAGAAAAAGGAAAGGAGGTTTGAGTAATATCATAAAAAAAAAGACAATAAATACGTGATGATAGTTTAATAACTTGTAGATGTCGTCACTCCCTTCCCGACACTCCCTTCCCTCTTGTAGTGTCGGATACTCATCGGTCGGATGACTTATGTTTGAACATATTTCACACGCTTTTACTTGTGCTTGTCTAACTGCAATCTGTCTGACAAAGATGTTAATTCATCTAAACGATGTTTGATAGATGAAGTACTTGTCTCATTTACACATCGAATATCATTGCAAGTGTCGAATTGTTGAGTGTTAATGGCCATCCACTCAAGTAGAATCCTGGCTTCGATAGGAATCTTCTCACACAGTGCCCAACACTTGACACAACAACCAAACTCCTATCGACCGGTAGTAATCCTTCATAAAAATACTAGCTGAGAAGTTGCTCTAGAATTTTGGGGTGAGGGCAGCTAATACACAACTGAAGTAAATTACGCGTTAGTATAGACTTTACGTTCAATGTACAAAATGTACAAGAAGGGGGGTTGAATTGTGTATCCTTTTGCGTGAATACAATCCCCTTTTAAAGTTCTTTGAAAACTTGCTTTTTCAAAAACTATTGAGTAAGAATCACGATGTATTGCAATTAACTTCTATATACTTGTATAAAACAATAGAAATTAAAAGTAGAGAGTTCAGAAGTTGACACAATGATTTTATCCTGGTTCACCCCAAACCGTGGGCTAGTCTAGTCCTCAGAATCCTTTCTGAGATTTCACTATTCTTTTCAAACTGTACAAGTATTCTTTTCCACAGAGCCTCTTCAGGTCTCTTACACCAAGTATTCTTTTTCTCACTTAGCCTCTTCAGGCTCTCAGCTTTTCTTCTCTCTTACAAAGAGATATTGCGAGCTTTGTTACAGACATGATAGCTCTCGAGTTTCGTACAAATACAGTGTTTAAAAACTTAAGATCAGTATCTCAAATCACTAATTGAATTCACTAACTTTTTCGCTAAGCTTTTTCAATCTTCGACTCTGACTCGTATTTATAGCCTTTGTCTTCAACTATTTCTTGATAACTGCTTCTTTCTTCTTATTTCTTGATCTTTGAAGAAACAATTATTTAGTTAAGTTTTGTAACTAACTCAAACTGATTAACTATCTGACATAGTATTGGGTCTTCGTCTTCGTCTTCGTATCGCTTCCGTCTTAGTTGTTTCGTCTCACTTCTGCTTCCGCTTCGTCTTACTTTCGCTTCCGCTTCGTCTTACTTTCTTTCTGCTTACTTTCTCTTGCGCTTCGTCTTACTTTCACTTCCGCATTGTCTTACTTTCTTTCTGCTTACTTTCTTTCGTCTTACTTTTGCTTCTGCTTCATCTTACTTTCGCTTCCGCTTCGTCTTACTTTGGCTTCTGCTTCGTCTTACTTTCTTTCTGCTTCCGTCTTACCTAAACGGTTCATCAATTTCTAATATTATTATTATTTGATTTTCACCAAAATTATTTAGACATGAAGTCATTTTGACTTAACAATCTCCCCTTTTTTGATGATAACAAATAATCATAATTTTATAAAAATGATCGAGTAAGAAGATATACAATTGAAAAAATTGTAAACTGTACTATCTTCTTTTTCACTTCTCTTCGTTTCTTCTCCTCTTCTTCCTTTCTTTCTCTTCAACTCTTCTTCACTTCTCCTTTTCTCCCTTTCTTTCTCTTCAACTCTTCTCCCCCTATTTGTTATTAATCAAAAATCATGACCGAAGATGCTTCATAATTTCAGAGAACATTTGTTGCATTTCAGAGAACATTTGTTGCATTTCCTCATACAAGTCACCCACTGAAACACGCAGATCATTAACCTTGTCATGAATTTCTTCGACTAAGGTTGCATCAATCTTCTGTTGTGCTTCTTCAAAACTAATAGTAGTACCAAATGATTATGAAGGTAAGTCATCCGGTTCAATGATTGTAATAACAAGAGGTTTGAAAGATAAGTTCCTATCAGGGAGATCAAGGTCATCAGGTCTAGGTAGCCTTGGGACTTGTTTTCCAAATAGGTGTAGTACATCTCCAATTGAAGATATAGAGCTCAAGGGTCGAATGTGCATAATTAGTTGCACAAGAGTCTATGTTGAAATTAATATCTCCAACTCTGATGGTTCTGTACTGCCCTTCTGTTATTTTGCCAACTACGTAAGAAGTTCCATCAGTGGTGAAGCGACCACAATGACCTTCCTGATTCCTTTGAGATATGATGAGAAACATAGATTCCTCTCTGTTGAGCTGCAAAATATGTTGCATCTATGTTCCTCACTTCTTCTCCAATCTGATCCTCTGTCAGATCACTTGTTATCCCTTCTGGATACATCTTCT
>JAOQMQ010000195.1:20348249-20360811 GCA_027563845.1 Erythroxylum subrotundum | reverse complement strand
AAATGAAATATGGAATTGTGTATGAATAGGAAATGTGAAATTGTGTATGGAATTGTGTAGGATTATGAAATGTGAAAGGGGGTACGGATATCAAAGATCAATTGTGTATGGATTTGGGTATGGATATCAAAGATCAATTGTGTATGGATTTGGGTATGGATATGACTTGTAAATTGTGTATGAATGGCATGAGATGAGTTGAGTTGGAATGAAATGTATTGGAAGATGTTTTTCATTTGATTTGACGAAATTCGAATATAAATTGTTGCAACTTATTAATAAGCAAATTTTGCATAAAAAGAGATATGATTTGTGGTAAATGATAAAATGTTTTCGAATATGAAGGATCATATCGATTGAGGTTTGAGTAAGGGATGAATTTCAATTTGGAAAAATTAAAATTACTTTGAATGATGTGTAAAAAGAAAATGAGAAAAAAAATGAAGCGATGTTAGTAAAGGTATGATTGTTTTGATCCGTTTTTTGAAAAGTGAGTTGGATTTCGGATACGGGATCCAACAAAGATTATGCCTTTAAAAGGGTCAAAATCATGATTTACTGTAGTTGTCCCGATGAATGTCCGTTTAACGGACATTCATGTCTGTTTAACGGATATTATCGGGCTAAAGGGTGCTTTTTCCACCGAGAAGGTCCGTTTAACAGATGTCCATGATCATTTAACTGACATACACTAGCCTGGGGGTGTTTTTACACTCAAGAAGGTCCGTGTAATGGACCTCATGTCCGTTTAACGGACATTTATCACATAAAACTCCCGCCAAAGCCTCTCCCAAGGTTCCTACGCTCATTCGAACATCATATACACCCATAATCTTCTCAAATTTACCTCTTCTAGCACAAAACCACTTCATAACAACTCAAACACCAGTTAAATTTCATTAAACCCTCAACTCTCAACTCATTTCATTCATCATACTCAACTACATCTTATCATTCCAAATTACTATCCTTTTTCCATAACATAACTTATTCCTAAGTATCAAGCACTTCATATTCAAAATTCATCATTTCAAGTTGATGACTACTTCATGTATACCTCAAGTTTAGCTCAAGATCATCTATACCTAATTCATATTCTCTATTTGTTCATAAACATGAAAATAGAACACAAACATATACATTCATCCACAAATTTTGCTACATCCATTTCTCATTTTCACATCAAAATTTGAGACTCTTAGAAAGAGAATTTAAACTCGATGTCTTCATATGAAATTTAACCATATGTCTCTAGTTCAATCCAAATCAAGAATCAACTCATTTGGATAACTATAGAACAAATTATGGCTAAAACACATAAACATATCGGTGGAAATTTTTCTGCTAACATTTTCCAGCTTTTCTAACTTTCAACATTTACATCTAACTCATCTTACCTTCTTATACCTAGATTATCTCCTCCATTTCATTTCCTCATCATTCTCTACCCAATTCAACTTAACAAATCACTCACAAACAATTCATAATCTATAATTTATCATTAACCAAAAACAGAGCATATATATACATATTTATTTATAAGCAATTTTCTACACTCATCCAATCACCCCTTTGAAAATCATTCATTCTCCCAACCTCTCTATACCCTTACATGAATTATTACTCATCCTACATATCCAAAAACAAGGCATGAACATAAATTTTTCATCACCCATGACAAATACATAAACCTTGCAAAATCAAATCATCAAATCTCAAGTTACTCATCATTCTAGCTTAAATTAACCATACCCATGACATTTAAAGCAACACTTACTTGGTTTAGCTTCAAACTCTTCAAACTCTCACTCAACCCTAGGTCCTAAGCAACCCACGTTCTTCATCTTCAAAAGGAGGTAAAGGTAGGCTCCTCAATAACAAAGTGAAGAAGAAGAAGATGGTAGCAAATAATGGTGG
Source organism: Erythroxylum subrotundum (assembly GCA_027563845.1). Lineage (NCBI taxonomy): Eukaryota > Viridiplantae > Streptophyta > Magnoliopsida > Malpighiales > Erythroxylaceae > Erythroxylum > Erythroxylum subrotundum. The sequence continues at coordinate 20,358,894 of JAOQMQ010000195.1, read as the reverse complement.
TAAATTGATAGAGAACCATGGCCATATGAAAGACAAGAAGAGAAGCATACATGGTGTGATCCACCTCAAGGAAGCCTAGGACATGACTTGCACGGACATGAGCTTTCAAGAGGAGGCTTAGGAGCCGAAATTAGATCAGATTTGAAGTCTAAATGTGCAAGGAAAGGGGCTGAACGAAATTCTCATATCAAAGGCCCAACATTCAAGTCTAATGTTCCTAAAGATCCATTACAAGATGTTAGAGGCCCAATGACAAGAGCTAGGGCCAAAGCCATGAAGCAAGCATTGAGTTGTTTGATCCAAGACCTTCAAGAGATAGAGCCCATGTTGTTAAGTAAGATTTCATCTCATAAAGGTCCAAGAGGCATTGTCTTACTCCTTGAAGCCCAACATGAAGTGTCCAAAGGCCCACATGAAGTCCAATTGGGATAACTCACTTAAAATACCATGTGACAAGCATGTGCCACTTAAAATAAAGAGAAGGACGTGATCCATAAGGCCTAATATGTTTAGATCATGTTTTAATAAGTTTCATTTTTTGTTTTCCTTCAAATAAGGTCATCTAGTCAATCAGCTCCTAAGCCTCCTCTTGAAAGCTCATGTTCGTGCAAGTCATGTCTTAGGCTTCCTTGAGGCAGATCACACCATGTATGCTTCTCTTCTTGTCTTTCACATGCCCATGGTTCTCTATCATAAATGGAGGCAAGACGAGCTTCAATGTTGGTGAGGTGAGAAAATCATAGATGGAGAAGATGAGTAGAGAAATTTCAAGAGACGAGAGTAAGTGAATAAGGTGAAAGACAAAAAAAATTAAAGAGATGGTCTTGAATATTGAGTAATTTCGTGGGTTAAGCATAAGGTGTGGCAAGTGACACTTGTCACTTGCGACATGTCTCCTTTTTATGGTTCCTCTTTGGTCTTTTATTAAACTAGTCCACTTGTCTCCTATTTTTACTCCAATAGTATCCCAATTTTCAATGACACTTGTCAAGAATTCATAAAGTCATTTATCAAGATTTCTATTGCCATTAGACAGTAAATTCTACTACCATTTACCAATTGTCTTCCCATTTGGCATTTTTCCTAGTCCAGAAATTATCCCAAATTTTCAGAAAATTTTCCAAAAATTCTCCAAAAATTCTAAATCAACCATTACACTTTCCAAATCAATTTTCAATACAAACAAACCAAAATTCTCTATAACAATCACATTTATTAACAATTATACCTGGGATGTCAATGAATGCATGTACAATTATTTTCATGTGCAAAAATTTCACTATTCACATGTATATGTATGACACATTATGCATGAGCATACAAATGCATTTCTAAACTCTCAATGATCACTCCTATTTACTATTCTAACCTCCCCGCAGGTAATGGAATGTTACATTGATTCAAGTTTCGATTGTGTATGTTATATTGACTCCCTTGTTAAAAGAGTTAAGCTAGAGGAATAAGTTTTGTTTTGATGTTTGACTGTTGTGGTCACGCCACCCTTGTGGGATGATGCCTAACAACGATTCATGGAAATAACCCTACAAGGAAATATGCACGCTCAAGTTAAGTATGAGGATATTCGCAAGAGTTATGATTTTCTGAAGAGTTGACGCTTCAGGACTTAAGCGTTGGACTTCGAAATTCAAACAGAGTCCAACATGAGTGGTATCAAAGAAAGAAAATGAATTGATGATAGTTATGGTATTCTAAAGTATTATGGTATTCTGAAAAGTCGGGTTTCGGAAACGGAACCCAACATTTGTGGTATCAGAGCAAGAGTTGGGTTCCAAAATCAAGCGGGATCCAACATGAGGAGTTGGGTTCCAGAATCAGTCGGTGCCCAACAATATATGGTAGAAATGCTTTCACCATGTTTCATTTAGAGCAATTTATATTGGTGAGTTGGTACTCTTAACTTTGCTTTCATTCACTAGCTTTGTTCCATCATGAATGACTTCTAGAGTATGTCAAATTTTAAGAGCCATTTCATAAGTAGAAACTTTATTGAATACATTTCTTCCCAATGCACAAAATAAAATATGGACGAATTTGCTATTTAAGGAGATTAATCTTTTATCTTGAGGATCCCATTCATCTCTCAACTTGGAACTTTTCTATCATCTATAATTTTAGTAGGGATGTATGGATAACTTCAAATATTCCTATAAATCAACATTTTCGACCATTAAAAAAATTATATTCTTGTTTCCAATAAAGGTAGTCATTTTTGTCAAAGAAAGAGTTTCTACGAATGTTTCGACCTTCTTATTTAAAGGCTGATGAATATGCTCCTAAGTAAGCCATTATGACCGTTGCTATAGTAATTCATTGAAATATTAGCTTTATAAACCTACTTTGATACCACTTGTAATTCCTTAATGGCACCCAAAAGTAAGGATGAATTGAGTGAATTCAATATTTTAATTAAATGTTACTAACTTATGAAAACAATGCCTATAAATTATTATAAATGCAAGAATGAAATAAACGTAAAAGAATTTAATTATGCTTGTAAACAGTGAAGAAAAGATTAAAGGAAGAGAAATGCAAACTACTTTATAGTGGCTAAAAAAACAATCCTTGCCTACATCCATTCACAAGACTTTGTTTTAGATTTCCACTTTAATTCGTCTTTTAAGGAGAAAAATAACCTTTATACAATCTTTTATTTTTCGCAAAAAGTAACCTCCTTTTTAATCTTTCTTTAAGGTAAAAAAAATCTTCAAACCACTTTAGGTACTCCCAATACAATGATCACAAACCCCAAGAATACTTTACAAGTTAAACTTGCTTACTTGATTATTTTGATAATCACAAAAAGGCTCACATATTCAAAATGTGACAATGAATATTCAAATAATTAAAAAATACATAGAAATGTGTATAAAAGGCACTAAAATGCTTCTTGATGCTAAAACTAATGGAAAAACACTTATTTATAATATTTTAGGACCACTACTAGTCGTTGGAGCCAAAAACTAGTCATTACAATGGTTATTTACAGAGTATTGGTCAACCAATATAAAAACTAATTGACCAATATGCATTAAAAGCACGAGATTCATCGGTTGTTTTAACACCAGTCAACTAGTAGGCATATTGGTTAACTAATATTACACATTAGTCGACTAATACATCAACCAATATAACTACACTCAAGGTCTATCAAAATTTAATAACTTTGAGCTATATTCGAAGACCACTAACCCATATAAATCTACCAATCACCCCAAAAATATAATTTTAATAACTTCACATGCTCAAAACTAATTTGTTTAGTCTAATTATGATTTAAGCACTTCCCTAAAATTTTTCTTAAAGTGTATTTGAAAGATTAGGAGCTTTTTCTTTTAAAATCAAATGCTTGAATGCCTATTCATGAATGTAATAACTTATGCAATGAAGTGAAATGAAATGTTATACACGATCGGCCTTTTAAAGTACCAAACTAACAAAGTGAGATTACAACTAATATTGAAAAACTAAAGAATGGCCTTGATAAATCTTAATCCTCTTTTGTTTTTGGTTTGACCTTCATTTTGACTATTATAAACTTCAAATTCTCTTTATCCAATTCATAAGTTATCTTCTTAAATTAATGACTTCATTTAATTTTTGTTAGTTTTCATCACAATAATATACTTCTTAGTAGTAATTATATTTTGTTATTTGCAAAACACCGTTTAGAATCTCCCTTGTTTCAATATGCTATATGAAGGTCTTCTTCTCGTAATATTTGTGTTTCCTTGTATCTATGTATTCTTGTGCTTTGCGGCATCCTCATAACTTGCTTAATGATATCCTGAAAAATTTTGTAGACTTTTAAAGTGTATTAAATAAGGACGATAGTACTAATTATCAAAAGAAAAAATAGTTTATTTCATTGAACATATTAAATTCTCCTTAGGGTTCTCCTCTTCTTTTAGGAATAAGCATCATGTTTCTAGTAGCATCATAAAGATCTCTCAATTACCAACCTAGCTAGTTGGTCAATCTAGTTTTTATGGTTGTGTATTAAAACGTTCTAATTTTGAAACCAGGATTCCTTTTCTTCCCTTATTAATGCTTCTTATAAAATTAGCACTGGTATTGCCTAATTATCCATGATGTGGATAACATCCCCATTTTGGATTATCTGCTTTGCAGTAGGGGTGCGTTTGAAGTTGTCGATAGTACCTTGGATAATTAACTTGTTAACTTGGCTAAATGACTCTCCAATTAGGGAAACAACGGGCTACAAGGAGAATATCGAAACCAGGAGATGTAACCAAAACGCGTACTAAAGATCTCACTTGGTGGGAAATAGTAATGACCTCCTGCAAATCGACAGGAGGTCATTACTGTTTCCCACCAAGTGAGATCTTTGGTACGCGTTTTGGTTACATCTCCTGGTTTCGATATTCTCCTTGTAGCCCGTTGTTTCGACACAGCTCCACTCCCATTTCTGAGTTTCCCTCTGAATCTCATCGTCTACCTATCACCATCTGGTTGATCCGAATTGGGAAATCGCACCGAGATGTTGCGAAAGGCTCTTGGTAGTTTTGCCCTAAATGTCAAGGGATTTTTCGCTATTTGTTTTGGGTTGGTTTGTGAAATTGGGTAATCGTAGACTGATAGTACCCGATTTGTTCCCATAGGCTTTGATCGTCTATTTTCAGATCCATGTACATTCTTTTTATTAATGAGAATTTTTAATTTCTCAAAAAAAAAATTGACTCATGAATCTAAATTAAGGTGTATTCAATGAGCAACTCATTGGCCAAATTAGACCTAAGCCAATCTAAGATCCAACTTTTTTAAAGAAAATGATATAGTTTTTCTTAAAAAAGTACAAACATTAAGACAACTCAAATCCGAACTCCATTAAAAAAAAGACATTATTTTATACTTTTAATTTTAAAAAAAATTATTTTAAAAAAATTAACAAAACCAACCTATTATCATCCCACATTTGACAATAATTATTATTATCTCCCCTATTCAACTCAACTCGTACATATTTTTGGTCTTTTTTTTTCCACTTATGTTATCCATTTTACTCGGGAAAGCCTCTAATTAAGCTACCAGAGCGGTGGTAGCATCCATGATATGCAATTGTGCATCCTCATTGTGTTGATTTTTATTGCCTACTTTGATTGCCAATGACATTTGTCCATATCAACAATTTTCCTTTTTTTTTGTGAAAGTGGAATAAATTGTGAGGTCTTTCAGCTCAATGTAATATTATATGCAACTTTTACGAGCTTCTCAAGGTGCCGTTTCTAGCTTCTTAAATCGATGCTGCTGCCTGAATTACACCATTTGGAGCCCCCTTTAAGGTAACAATGGATCCCTATTTACATCTTTGTACAGCAAATATCGCGAAGGGGTCTTACCAAGTGCAGCATACCTGAAAAGGTAGCAGTTTATTATTTATCCTGCCAATGTATGCATTTCCTAGGTGAACATAAACAGAGTTTAGATTCTCACCATTGAGGCACAAATGGAGCCATCCATATTACATCTCCAGCTTGAACTGGATACCTACGACAAAAAAATTGCAAAATCAGTGGAGCAGATCGTATACAGCTATAACAAGTACGACTCTTCACTTATTACTTCAAGCATTTCATTTTTTTTATCTGCTCTTTCTCATGATATGCAAACAACCTATTCATGACAAGCCTCCGTGTAAGGCTATCGTCCAGCATTCTGCAGTTCTTTTATTAATATGAAATCGTGGATCCACTGCAAAATTTAATGTTTTTCTGTATAGGCAAATTTAATAGCATCACTGTTCAGTATCCAGTCAAACATTGGCGTGAATTTAGTGCACCTATCATGCTCTAGACAGGTGAAAAGTGTCATTCTTTTACATGCCAGTTAAAAGCATACTCCCCAAACCATTTTATTTCCAGAAAGGAAATTTATATTAGAGAAGCAGTTTATGGATTTACATGCAAGTTTCTCCATCCAGTCTATACTAAATTAATGTGAAAATAAGATTTCAAGTGATAAAAATAAGATTAATTTTCTTAGAAATTCTCAAAGAATCTTTAACAAAAGAAAAAAACTAGCAGCTGACATTTCAAAAGACTGGTCAAGACAATGACTAATGCAACACTAGCAAGCAACTCATAAATAAAGTCTTACCAGTTATCCCCCAAGCGGTAAATACCCTGTCCCTCCAATAGCAGCAGACCATGTTGATTATAATGGACTTCCTGCGAGATGAACCAGAGAATGTTTCATTATTCTTCTCACATGGTCCACCAGGACAGCAGCTCAAGAAGCTTTAAACATTGACAACTATTCAGACATTCTCAGAATCGTGCTTACAACACTCAAGTTGGAAAGCAAACCCCAAGATACAAGAAAAGCTTAAAAACATTAACATGAAAATATTGCCGTACTTTGAAATCATATTGACATACCTACTCGAACAAAATAGAACTTATAAATGTCCAGCTCATAAAATATGAAATAGCGCAAAGCATGAAAACCTCTTGCATGTTGGTTCAGTGTACCGGCAGAATGTCTTCAACTAGTTATATAAATGCATACCTTCACATTAAGAAACTCTCCAGGTTGAAAACCCATGATCTGTCAAAAACGAAAATCATATGAATATCTTCAAATTGTTTTAACCTAGTAGGGTCTTCAAAACAAGTTTTATTAACATCATAGAGAAAATACCACACAGCATGCATTTCATAAATTAAATAGACCAGTTGAAACTCACAAGTAATAATAAACTGCATACCTGCTCTAATACCAAATAGCGAGAGCCGAAAGTAAAAAATATTTGGTTATATTCTTTGAGGTAATGGAAGGAAGGTCTAAGTTGCTTGATCAGTAGTTCCTAGCAAATATCATGGCGCAGAGTTTAAAATTATTTATTTGGAAACCCAGAATTAACCAAGTTGCAGCAAGGTGGCAGCTTGTGGAATTAACAGTTGTCATAAGCTAGAGGAGACAACAGTTCTTAGTTAGTTGGTATCTTAATGAAAGAGGATTTATACAAAAAAAAAAAATGGGTCCATAATCCCTTAAGGTTTTGTAGAGAATCCCGTAATAATAGATAGTCCCTTAATTAAGGGATTATCCTTATAGATTATCCTTAGCTGTAATATCTAGCTATATTAGGGATATTTCCAAATAAGGAGTCTTCAGGAAGACTCCTACAAATATGTACCCTAGTTCTATATAAGAACTGCAGCATATGTAAATCTTATCTTCTGAATATATAGAGAAGTTTTTTACATCGTATCAAAGCCTCACGCTCTTCCATAAATTACAAGGCTGCAATGGTGGGATCTCGATCTTCATCCCTCGAGATCACCTGATGTAAGCAGGACCATGAACAATCGGGCAAGGCCAGGCAGAGAGCTAGCCATGCCAGAAGGGCCCATGACCAAAGCTAGGACCAAGAGATTTAAAGAGGCTCTTTGTACGCATGTGGGTTTTTATCTTGAGAGGATGGCGAGCTCCAAGCCTATTTGCGGAGAGTTTAATGGAATTGAGTCCAAACTAATCCATTTAACTCAAATCCTTGGACCGGATACTCTTGGAGCTTAAAGACACGAAAACTTGGGCTATTTTAATGCTTCATCACTTAAGCCCAAGAGCATATGGATCCAGTAGTGGCGCCACACATCAGACCTATTTATTTAATTTTTGGACTTTGTTTTATTTTGAGCTTCCATGTATTTTTAGCCCAACCTTTTATTATTTGACCTAGGTATAAATACTTATGTTTTAGGATTTTTTGAGGGAACTTTTTATATCAGAATTGCTTGAGTGTCGTCGGCTTTAATAGAGAGAAACATTATTCTCTTGTTCTTGTTACTTTTCGAACCATCTTTCACTTATCAATTGCTTTCCCAATTGTGGCGTGTCGATTGTTCGTTTCTCTTGGTTTTATTTTGATCATCGGGATTGTTTGGAACAAGTTTCTAAGAGGTGTCGTAGAAATCAAACCTTGCGTATCCTTATTTTCTTGATTGTTGAATTCGAAATCTCTATTCTTCTTATTTCCTCAAGGTCGAAAACACACCAAAACAAAAACACCTATCAGGAAACATCATCAAATCGACATCAATCCTTTCACGGTGCGCGTTATTTGGTATCAGAGCAAAAAGGTACTTCTAACACCCAAGCTACTTCTAGTAAACATTCATCTATAAAATGTTTTAAATGTTTGGGTGCTGGCCATATTGCTTCTTAATGCCCTAATAGAAAAGTGATGTATATGAAGGATAATGGGGTTATTGATTCTGAGGATAGTGATGCTGATGATTTGCCATGTGATAGTGTTTGTGATGATAATGATGAATGTGTAGAAAGAGCTGTCACAGGAGAACCACTTGTAGTTAGGAGAGTGTTAAGTGCTAGAATTATAGATGATATTCTGGATCAGAAGGAGAACCTATTCCATTCAAGGTGTTTTGTGGGTGAAAAGGTGAGTAACTTGATCATAGATGGAGGTAGTTGTACTAATGGGGCTAGTCGAACTATGGTGGAGAAATTGGGCTTGATATGTAAGAAACATCCGGAGCCATATAATTTACAGTGATTTAATGATAGTGCCGATGTGAAGGTGACTAGACAGGTACTGGTGCCATTTTCTGTAGGGAGGTATGAGGATGAGGTATTGTGTGATGTGATACCCATGGAGGCAGGACATTTGCTATTGGGGAGGCCTTGGCAGTTTGATAGACGAGTATCACATGATGGGTACACAAACAAGTACTCATTCAAATTCAAGGGCAAGAACTTCACTTTGTTACACTTATCGCCTCATGAGATCTACCTGGACCAGTTTAAAGCTTTGCAAAGAGAGGAGGGTTTGGGTAGTGAGATAAAGAAAAATGATGAGAGAAAAGAGGCTCAAAAGAAAAGAGAGATTGGCTCAATGGGGAGTGACTGCACAGGTGAGGAAAAGAAAGTGAGATGTGCAGGAGAGAAAAGTTTAGGGAGAGAAAAGAAGAGTGAAAAGAAAGAGAAAAGAATGAGTTTGTATGCTAGAGGAAAAGACATGAGGAGAGCAACTAGAGAGAAGAAAGCACTTGTAATAGTTAGGTATAGAGAGTGTTTAGTTTCTGATAGTAACTCTCTTGATTCTTTGCCTAGTGTGTTTTAATCTCTTTTGCAGGATTATTTAGATGTCTTCCCTAAAGAGATACCCAAGGGACTGCCACCTTTGAGAGGCACAGAGCACCAGATAGACTTTGTCCCCGGAGCTCAGATTCCTAATCGCCAAGCTTATAGGAGCAATCCTGAAGAGACAAAGGAGCTTCAAAAGCAAGTGGATGAGCTACTGGAGAAAGGACATGTGAGGGAGAGTTTGAGTCCTTGTGTTGTGCCTGAATTGCTAGTGCCAAAGAAAGATGAAACCTGGAGGATGTGTGTGGACTGCAGAGCTGTGACTAAAATCACTGTAAGGTATCGCCATCCTTTTCCTAAGTTAGATGATATGCTTGATGAATTGCATGGTGCATGTATCTTTACAAAGATTAATTTGAAAAGTGGATACCACCAGATTAAAATGAAACCAGGAGATGAATGGAAAACTGCGTTTAAAACTAAATATAGGTTGTATGAGTGGTTAGTCATGCCATTTGGTTTAACTAATGCACCCAGCACTTTTATGAGGTTGATGAATCATGTATTGCGTGCATTTCTTCGTAAATTTGTGGTTGTTTACTTTGATGACATCTTGATTTATAGCACTAATCTTGATGAGCATGTCGTGCATGTGAGGTGTGTCTTGGATGTATTGAGACAGGAGAAACTGTATGCGAACCTTAAGAAGTGTACATTTTGCATTGATAGACTTGTATTCTTAGGGTTTGTAGTCAGTGCTCAGGGAGTAGAGGTTGATAGTGAGAAGGTGAAGGTTATTCGAGAGTGGCCAACGCCTAAGAGTGTTAGTGAGGTGAGGAGTTTTCATGGACTTGCCAGTTTTTACAGGAGGTTTGTGAAGGACTTTTCTACTATTGCTGCTCCGTTGACTGAAATAGTCATGAAGGAGAAAGGGTTTACATGGGGTAAGGAACAGGAACATGCATTTTTAAAGTTAAAGGATAAGTTGTGTTCTGCTCCTATTCTTTGTTTACCTAATTTTGAGAAAGCTTTTGAGGTTGAGTGTGATGTTGAGTATGATACTTCTGGGATTGGTATAGGTGTTGTGCTTTTGCAGGAAAACAAACCAGTTGCATATTTCAGTGAAAAGCTTAGTGGTGCACAACTCAATTATCCGACTTATGACAAGGAACTGTATGCTGTGATGAGAGCACTGGAGGTGTGGCGACATAACCTTCAACCTAGAGAGTTTGTCATTCGGAAGGATCATGAGCCCTTAAAGCACTTAAAAGGACAAGGCAAGTTGAGCAAGAGACATGCCACTTGGGTGGAGTTTCTGGAGACCTTTCCATACATGCTTCGCTATAAGCAAGGAAAAGAGAATGTGATAGCTAATGCATTGTCTAGGAGGTACACTTTACTTTCAGTTCTTAATTCTAAACTTTTGGGTTTGGAGCAGCTTAAGGATTTGTATGCTTCAGATGTTGACTTTGCTACTGTTTTGTGAAATATTAGCAGAGAAGAAAATAATTTCATTCTCATCAATTGTAGGTTACAGCAGTAGCTATATATATACACA
>JAOQMQ010000195.1:20328575-20348149 GCA_027563845.1 Erythroxylum subrotundum | reverse complement strand
AGTAAACAAGGAAAGGTACCAAAGACTTGTTGGGAAACTAATTTACTTATCTCACACCAGGCCAGATATAGCATTTGTAGTGAGCTTAGTAAGTCAATTTATGCACTCACCATATGAAGAACATTGGGAGGCTGTTATTGGAATTTTGAAGTATTAAAAGGGATGTCCTGGTAAGGGGTTGTTCTTTGAAAAGAAGGAAGAAAGAAGCATAGAAGTCTACACGGATGCAGAATATGCTGGCTCCATTACTGACAGAAGGTCAGCATCAGGCTACTACACCTATCTATGGGGGAATATGGTCCCATGGAGGAGTAAAAAGCATAATGTAGTAGCTAGAAGTAGTGTAGAAGCTGAGTACAGGGCTATGGCTCAAGAAGTGTGTGAAGTTTTATGGCTCCGAAGAGTTATGTCTGAGTTAAACTTGGAAGTTAAGCCTCCTATAAAGTTGTATTGTGACAATAAGACAGCCATTAATATTGTACACAATCCAGTACTTCATGAAAGGACAAAGCATATAGAGGTTGATAAGCACTTTATAAGGGAAAAAATGGAAGATGGAAGCATATGTATCCCATTTGTTCCTACTAAAGAACAAAGAGCAGATATCTTCACAAAGGGGCTATTCAGACAACCATTTGAAGAACAAATTAGCAAGTTGGGCATGATAGACATCTTTGCACCAACTTGAGGGGGAGTGTAGAGAATCCCGTAATAATAGATAGTCCCTTAATTAAGGGATTATCCTTATAGATTACCCTTAGCTGTAATATCTAGCTATATTAGGGATATTTCCAAATAAGGAGTCTTCTATATACCCTAGCTCTATATAAGAACTGCAGCATATGTAAATCTTATCTTCTGAATATATAGAGAAGTTTTTTACTTCAATTGAGATATAAACCTCCCTATATGTTAACCACTCCTTAAAAAATTATGAAATTCAGCCAATTTCCAAGTAAAACAATACAATTTCTCAAACAAGAAGTTCAGTTAAAAAAATATATGCTCACAAATGACTAGTTATAAGGCCGTAATAGGACTGAAAACTTGGTAGAGCCAGATGCTTGAGAGTAATGTGCTCGAGTGAAATATGAGAATGGACTGGAGATTTATCGATCATGAAACTTGATTTGCATAATGGTGTCCCGATGGCGTTACACTTCAAGGAACAAGAATGTACTACGTAAAAGGGAAGCATTAAAAGTCTTACTATGTCAACAATAACAACAACATTCCTGTAGAAATTATGTTGAGACGCGGAGTCTGAAAAGATCCAGTAATACGCAACTTTACCCCTACTATATAGAGACTATTTCCAATAAAAGCCTTACTAAGTCCATATTAGAAATAAATAAAGGATTAGAGTGGTTCATATACAATAACTGATTGATAACCAAATGTCTTAAGGTTTTGAGTAAAAATATGAATCTTTCTTACATATGAACCACTTCAAAAAAGCAATATAAAAATTTACCTATGGACAAAAACTTTATATGTCAACTGTCCATTCTTAGGAATGAACTAGAAGCAATAATTAAAATTATGTAATTATTAGGACTTATGCACAAATATGGGAACATGGCCTAATGGCATAAAATTTTAGGTTGACATATGAACCTCCGTGTATAGACCTCTCCTTCGCTAAAATAAAAAATTACAAAATTTAACACTATAAATTAGTTAGCAATAGCCTAAATGTAGTTATTGATGGTTACTACCATTTGGGCTATAAATAGTAAAATCTTTCGTTTATATGGGATGTTTTAGGAATCAACGCATATTTCTCATTGTTTCTTCCTAGTTTGTCTCTTGTACAAATTCTCCCAAGCCTCTTAATTCTCAAGTTCTATTTAATTCATTTTAGTGCATCACATAGAGACCAAAACGTGCTAGCATACAAAAAGGAAAAAGAAAGCTTAGATATGTACAAATATTAGGCTATTATAGACAACCAATGACTTGGGTTCAATTCAAAATATTTGGAAGTAGTATTAGATGCAAGTATTGAAACAAAGGATTATGTGAATAATCTTTTTCACCTCATTTTCATTAATCCTTCTCTGCAAATATATACAATTGGAGTAGGAAATAATTAAGGGATTACATTAAAAATATCTAGAAAAATCAGCCTAGAAATCTGGAAGTAAATAAATTTAAATATGGAAATCACTAAAAATCTCGAAATTGATTTTGGATCCTACTAATTTAGGCAATCCTAGTCAACTTTCAACAAGTATATCATACATTCCATGCAGATCCCCAATCTCTGTTGATGAGAACCAAGCTGGCCTAAGCAAAGCTCCAAAGGATTCATTGGGCATTCAAGGAGGCCCAATTACAAGAGCTGGAGCTAAGACGATAAAAGAAGCTATAAATGGGCTAATTGAAGGGATATGGACTAAACAAGCTCTAATTAGCTTAGAAAGAATTCAAGGCCCAATAAAATCTTATCCAAGCTGAGTAAAGAAGTCCAATGAGTATCTAAGTTATTCCAATCTGTTCCAAGCTTTCCAAGACATTTTCAAACTAACCAAGATTTGTGGGAAACATTAAAAAACATGTGGAAGTTGTCCCAGCAAATTAGGAGTGGTTTTAGGCATCTAATAATGTGTTTTATGCATCAAAAATGTTTGCAAGTTGTCTCAAAAAATTAAGAGTGATTTTACACATCAAATAATGTGTTTTCCCCTTGTTTCTTATCCAGACCAGCTGTTAGGATTGTATTCACACTATGATTAGCTTAAATCATGGTTTTTACACTACTCAAATGAGGAGGAGATTCATCCCTAATCACTATTATAGGGATATGTATCAAAGGTTGCAAGGCCTTAATAAAGGGTATAAAAGTGTTGAGGACCACGACAAGAAGATGGAGATTGCAATGATTCAAGCCAATGTCGAGGAAGATAGAGAAGCAACCATGGCACGTTTGTTGCAGGGGTTGAATAGAGACATAGCCAATGTGATGGATCTACAACATTATGTGGAGCTAGAAGATATGTTGCACATGGCCATGAAAGTAGAAAGACAACTCAAAAGGAAGGGTCCTACAAAGTTTGGCCAAAATTCAGGTTCCTCTTCATCATGGAAACCAAATTGGGGTAAAAAGGAAGACAGGGCTATTTCCAAGCACAAAGATGAATCCTATAAAGCCACGGACATGAGATTCACCAACGGTAACGATTCTTCCCAACAAAAAAGAAATAGGGATATTAAGTGTTTTCGATTTTTGGGAACAGGCCATATTACCTCTTAATAATGTCCAAATATGTTATGATTTTGAGAGAGAATGGAGTTGTTGAGACTAAAAGTGAATCAGATGATTAATCCATGCCACCTCTGGAGGATGCTACTGACATGGAGTACCTTGTTGGGGGAGAAGCATTAGTTATTAGGCGTGCATTAAGTACAAAAGTGAAGGAAGATAATGATGAGCAGCGTGACAATATCTTCCATACAAGATGCCACATCAAACACAAGGTATTTAGCATGATCATTGATAGTAGTAGTTGCACAAATGCAGCAATTGGTGGAGAAGCTGAGTTTACCTACTACAAAGCACCCACGACCATATAAACTTCAATAGTTGAATGATTGTGCGGAACTTTAAGGTAGAAAAGTATGTGCTAATTTCATTCTCAATTAGAAGGTATAAAGATGAGGTTTTGTGTGATGTATTGCCTATGCATGCTAGAAACATTCTTTTGGGGAGACCTAGCAATATGATAGGCTTGCAATGCATGTTAGATTCAAGAACAAATATTCTTTTATAATGAATGGGAAACCAATCACTCTTGCACCATTTACCCCTAGACAAGTATATGGATATCAAATAAAGAGTTAAAAGTGGGAGTGACAACAAGAGAGAGTGAAGTTCAGAGTAGTAAAAAGAAACAAAATAAGAGTGAAAAGAAAGAAGTGGTTGAACTCAAGAGGAGAGGAAAAGAAGTAACTTTTGAGTGGAGATGAGAAAGGAGAAGATCAAGAGCGCAGTGAGAGAAAAACTAGGAAGCATGCAGCCTTTATGCAAAATATAGTGATGTCAAGAGGGTTGTGTTTTCAAATGAGCCAATATTGTACTGTTGTACAAAGAGGCTTATTTTAATACTGACGAACTTAACATTTCTTTGCCTAGTGTCGCTGTTTCTTTATTGCAGGAATTTGAGGATGTGTTTCCTGAAGATGTTTCTAGTGGATTGCCACCTATTAGAAGAATAGAACATCAAATTGATCTTGTTCCTAGTGCTTCAATCCCAAACCGACTAGCTTATAGAAGTAATCCCGAGGAGACAAAGGAACTTTAAAGGCAAGATGAGGAGTTGATGGTAAAAGGGTATGTAAGGGAGAGCATGAGTCCATGTGCGTTGCCAATACTTCTTATGCCTAAAAAGGATAGATATTGGAGGATGTGTGTTGATTGTAGAGCTATCAACAACATAAAGGTAAAGTATACACATACTATCCCTAGGCTTGATGATATGTTGGATGAATTACATAGATCACATGTTTTTAGTAAGATTGATTTGAAAAGTGGTTATTGTCAAAAGTGGTTATTGTCAAATTAGGATGTGAGAAGGTGATGAATGGAAAACTTCCTTTAAGACTAAGTATGGTTTATATGGCTTGTAATACCATTTGATTTTGCTAATGCACCAAGTACTTTTATGAGGTAAATGAATCATGTGTTGCGTGCATTCAAAGGCAAATTTTTTGTGGTCTATTCTGATGATATCCTAATTTATAGTGAGAATATGTATGAACATTTAGAACATTTAACATCTGTTTTGAATGTTTTGAGAAAAGAGAAGCTTTATGCCAATCTTAAAGTGTTCTTTTTGCATGGATAAGATTGTTTTTCTTGATTTTGTTGTAAGTGGCAGGTGTTGAGGTTGATGAAGAAAAGGTAAAGGCTATCCAAGAATGGCCAACACCTAATTCCATAACAGAGGTAAGAAGTTTCCATGAGTTGGCTAGCTTTTATAGGCTTTTTGTTAAAGATTTTAGCACCATTGCAGCACCACTCACTAAAATAAAACTATTGGTTTTAAGTGGAGTAGTGATCAAAAGCATGCATTCAATTTGATTAAAGATAGGTTGTGTTCAACCCCTTGTTTAGCATTGCCCAACTTTTCAAATAACTTTTGAGATTGAGTGTGATGCCTCAGGAATAGGTATTGGAGCTGTTTTGATGCAAGAGTAGCGTTCAATTGCCTATTGTAGTGAAAAACTCAATGGGGCAACTTTGAATTACCCGACTTATGATGAGGAGTTTTATGCTTTTGTGAGGCCATTGCAAACTTGGCAACACCACCTTTGACCCAAGGAATTTGTGATACATACAGATCATAAGTCATTGAAACATCTTAAGGGACAAGGTAAGTTTAATAAAAGACATGCCAAGTGGATGGAGTTCATTGAAACATTCCCATATGTCGTCAAGTACAAGCAAGGTAAGGAGAACATTGTGACTGTTGCATCGTCAAGGAGGTATGCTCTCTAAACTTGATGCAAACTTGGTTTTAAGTACATTAAAAGAAGTATATGCTAATGACCATGACTTTCTAGCATATTTGGGGCATGTGATAATGGAGCATTTGGTAAGTTCTATAAGCATGATGGTTCCTTGTTTAGAGAAAGTAAGTTGTGAATTCCTCCATCTTCTTTAAGGGAATTATTTGTGAGGGAGGCACATGGTGGAGGTTTAATGGTGCATTTTGGGATTAGAAAAACCTTAGATGTTTAAAGTGATCACTTCGTTTGGCCACATATGAAAAGGGGTGTAGAGAGACTTTGCGAGAAGTGCATTACTTGTAAACAAGCTAAGTCTAAAGTTATGCCTCCTAGGTTGTATTCTCCTTTACCTGTACCTAATGAACCTTAGGTTGATATTTCTATGGATTTTATTTTAGGTTTACCTACGTCGGGGGAAAGGATTCAATTTTTGTTGTTTTAGGTTTACCTAGGTCAACAGGGGGAAAATCAAAGACGGCTCATTTCATCCAATGCCATAAAGCTGATGATGCAACACATATCGCTGATTTGTTCTTCAAAGAGATTGGGCGTTTGCATAGCATTCCAAGGAGTATTGTTAGTGACAAAGGTGTGAAGATCTTAAGCTATGTTTGGAAAACTTTATGGGCAAAGATGGAAACTAAGTTATTATTTTCAACATCTTGTCATCCCCAAATCAATGGTCAAACTGAAGTTGTTAATAGGACCTTATCTACCTTATTGCTTGCCTTATACAAAGGAATTTGAAGAATTGGGAGTCGTGCTTGCCCTATGTTGAATTTGCTTACAATATGAGTGTCCATTCGGCAACAAACTACTCTCCTTTTGATGTTGTGTATGGGTTTAATTCATTAACGCCATTGGATTTGATACCAATACCAATTGAGGAAAGGGTTAGTTTGGCTGGAAAGAGGAAGGCAAATTTGATCAAGTCATTGCATGAGAAAGTAAGGCTGAATATTAAGAAGAGGACCAAGCAATATAAAACTCAACTAACAAGGGGCGGAAGAAAGAGATATTAGAACCTAGTGATTGGGATTGGGTTCATGGGCAAGGAAAGAATTCCACGACAAAGAAAATAAAAGTTGCATCCTATAAAAGATGGTCCATTTCAAGTGCTTGCAAAGATCAATGACAATGCCTACAAATTAGACCTTCCAAGTGAATATGGCAATGTAAGTGCTACTTTACATGTTGCTGATTTATCTATCTTTGATGCAGGTCATGATTCAAGGACGAATCCTTCTGAAGTGTGGGAGAATGATGAGAACCAAGCTAGCCTAAGCAAAGCTCTAAAGGATCCATTGAGCATTCAAGGAGCTCCAATTATAAGAGATAGAGCCAAGAAGATAAAGGATGTTATAAATGGGCTAATTGAAGGGATATGGACTAAACAAGCTCTAATTAGCTTGGAAAGGATTCAAGGCCCAATAGATCTAATTCAAGCCGAGTCAAGAAGCCCAATAAGTGTATAAGTTATTCTAATTTGTTCCAAGCATTCCAAAACATGTTCAAAATGACCAAGATTTGTGAGAAACAATAAAAAACTTGTGCAAGTTGTCCCAACAAATTAGGAGTAGTTTTAGGCATCAAATATGTTTTATGCATCAAAAACATTTGCAAGTTGTCTCAACAAATTATGAATGATTTTAGACATCAAATAATGTGTTTTCCTTTTGTTTCTTGTCCAAACCAGCTGTTAGAATTGTATTTACTCTATGATTAGCTTAGATCATGGGTTTCACACTACTCAAATGAATTCTGAATTTTTCTGAAGTGTCTTGAACAATACAATGCTTGCCTTTATATAGGCGTTTAGTTTTTAGTTAATTAAGGTACGAAAACACCTTAATTGAATAATTTGACTAGAATAAAAAATCACCCATGATTTAAGCTAATCATAGTATGAACACAATCTTAACAACTAGTCTGGACAAGAAACAAGAGGAACATACATTATTTGATGCCTAAAATCACTCCTAATTTGTTGGGACAACTTGCAAACGTTTTGATGCATAAAACATATTATTTGATGCCTAAAACTACTCCTAATTTGTTCGGATAACTTGCACACTTTTTTGAATGTCTCCCCCAAACCTTGGTCAGTTTAAACATGTCTTGGAATGCTTGGAACAAATTTGAATAACTTAGACACTCATTGGGCTCCTTGACTCAACTTGGATCAGATTTATTGGGCCTTGAATTCTCTCCAAGCTAATTAGAGCTTGTCTAGTCCATGTCCCTTCAATTAGCCCATTTATAGCTTCCTTTATCTTCCTAGCTCTAGGTCTTGTAATTGGGCCTCCTTAAATGCTCAATGGATCCTTTGGAGCTCTACTTAGGCCAGCTTGGTTCTCATCATCTGTAGTTGATAGAACTACCATATACCAAAGTTAGTAACAAAGCATATAGGACAGAAGATGAGGGACAGTGTCCAAAAACATATACATTTCATCTTCAAACTTCCTAATCTTGGGATCTCTCTTTTTTTATATTTAGATAATACAACTAGAAGTTATCCATTTGGTTAAGGATCCTTTTCTTGTTCAAATAAATACTATTGGAGCAATCCCTTCAAGGAAACACTTATTCATGACAGCTAAACAATTAATTGAGATTGGCTTCTCCCAAAAAGATCTTTAAAATTTGAAGACAATATAATGGCTTACATGGATATTGAAGTCATAAGTCGATGATTCGGGAAGAAGCTTCCTTAGATCAAAGACCTATCGAAAGGTAAAAAATGGGTCATCAAAATATGAAACATAATAAAGAAAACTAACAAAATAAAGAGAACATCTAATAAGTGGTTATGTGTGTTCATTAAAACCATGGTATGTCTCTTTGTGTGTATGTGTGTTGTCTGATATAATATATAAGAAATATAATAAAGGTCAAACACTGTTCATAAGAATAGAGATTTCAGAACAGTGGTCTAGTCAGTAGCAAGGATGATATGTGAAAATTAACTGGCGATTATGCACAAGATGGTTCTAACTGGTATAGAATGATTAATATGCATGATCCATATAAAACGTAACATGGAAAACTAAACAATAGCCTACACTCTTTAAGGTAAAAAAGATGGGCTTTTTACATTCAGCTATTATAATTTATAACAAGAGCATCAAAGAAGAAGAGTAAGGTGTATGGGTCACTACTCCAGTAGGCTATGTCTTCTAATCTTAATTTAGGTTTTCTTTGTTATAATATTATGATCAATATTTTTCCCTATGATGCTTACCAAGAAGTTAGGAACTGTGATCTTTTGGTAAGAGAAGAAGACAACTCAAAGTCAATACATTGTCTTCTAGTGTTTGCAAGGACCTTGGTAGCATCCATCTTTCAATTATTTCAACTGCATATTAAGGTGCAACATGAAACATTTTATTTTCCTCCTATTTCCTGTTATGTATAAAGAAGTAAGTTCAAAAGTTAATCTTAGCAAGGAAAGAGGGAAAAGGATGGTGATAGACCCTTAATTACGAAATTTTATAAAAGAAAGAAGGGACACATAGGGTTGAAGGTATATTATAGAAGGCAAAGAGATGGGCTGCATGAGGAGAAAGGGGACAATCCTAACTAACTTGGCAGCAGTAGGGCCCACTGTGCAGGAGTGAGTGGGATATTTAAGTGAAAAGAAGGAAGAGAGAGAGAGAGGGGAGAGAAAAGATTGAAGAGAGTGGTTAGCCCCTCGAAAGCTAACCTGGGGTGGAGGAGGTGTTGTATGTTTCTGGAGGTTCATTTGAAGAGAGGGTTGAGAGTGTGTTCTTGTGATCCTTCCATTACTACTATATTCTTCTAGTTTTGTTTTTTCTGGTCTAGTATCTAAGAGTTCTCCGTTATTTTCTTAGAGAACAGTGGTTGTACTGGGTTTTTTGATAATATAGTTGAATAAATATTCAGTAAACTTTGCTAGTGTCCTATCAATTGGTATCAAAGCAGTGACGTTGGGACATGGTGAATACCAGAATGGAAGCCAAAATAGATCAGGTGGAAAAGGAGCTAGGAACCATGAAGGGGGACATGACCGAAATTAAGGGGTGGTTGATTGAACTAAGAGACTTGATGGCTAGAATGGAAGAAGTAGGTAGAAGGCAGGGGAAGGAAACCATGGTGGAACCGTCGGAATCTGGAGTTGAAGGCGGACAGCGAGAGGTGGCTGAGGAGACGCGTAGTCGTGAAAGTTTTAGGAAACTAGAACTAGCCATTTTGAAAGGAGATGATTCGATTGGGTGGTTGTTCAAGGTGGAGAGATACTTTGATATAAATGGGGTGACAGCGGCACAGAAGATGGAGGCGGCAGCAGTGTGTTTAGAAGGGAAAGCTCTGAATTGGTTCCAATGGATGGAGGTGAGGAGCCAGGTACGTACTTGGAGGGAGTTCAAGAAGGAATTACTTGAGAGATTTCAACACTCTCAACAAGGGGATTCATACGAAATGCTCATGGCATTGAGGCAGGAGGGAACCGTGATAGTGTACAGGGAAAGGTTTGAAGCCCTTTCAGCCACAGTAAGGGAAGCTTCGAATGAGTGCTTGATGGGAGCTTTCAAAACGGGGTTGAAGGTGGGTATACGGGCGGAGCTCCGGTTAATGAGGGAACTTTAAAGGGGCTTATGAACTTGGCCCAAGGAGTGGAGGAGAGGGTTGACACTTTAAATTCGCATAGCTGATGGATCATTTTCTGTTGTGGCTGGTAAAGGTTCAGTAACTCTACCCTCAAAAATCTGCCTTAAATCTATCCTACATGTTCCAAAACTAGCTTGTAATCTACTGTCCGTTAGTAAACTGACCCATGACTCTAATTGCACCATTACCTTTTTTGATTCATAGTGTTTTTCAGGACCTAACTTCAAGGAAGACGATTGGCAGTGCTAAGTTGATAGATGGTCTCTACTACTTGGTTGATGATAACTTGAAGAATAAAGAAGCTCACGGACTAAGTAGTATTCATTCTACCCCTGCTAAAGAATAGATTTTACTTTGGCATAATAGATTAGGACATCCTAATTTCTCTTACCTAAAAAGAATTTTCCCTCATTTGTTTAAATTTGTGGATTGTTCAAAACTTCATTGTGAGCAGTGCATTTTATCTAAAAGTCATAAGATTTCGTACCCTACAAAACCATATCAACCATCTAAACCATTTTACCTAATTCATAGTGATGTTTGGGGTCCATCCTGTGTTAAAACTCTTACCGGGAAAAAATGGTCTGTAACGTTTATTGATGATCATACTCGGTTATGTTGGGTCTATTTGATACGTGAAAAATCTAAAGTTGCTCAAATCTTTCAAAACTTCTATACCATGGTTGAAAATCAATTTCACACATGCATTGGTATACTTCACTCTGACAATGGTACCGAGTATTTTAATGAAGTCCTTGGGGAATTTCTTAAGTCTAAAGGCATTGTCACCAATCTACGTGTGTTAAAACTCCTCAATAAAATGGTATTGCCGAGAGAAAAAATAAACATTTACTAGAAGTTGCTCGGTCTATTATGTTTACAATGAACGTGCCAAGATACCCTTGGGGTGAGGCTGTTTTGACTTCTTCATACTTAATTAATCGAATGCCTAGCCGTATTTTACATTATGCAACACCCTTAGATATCTTTAAACAATCCTTTCCTGAAAATAGACTTTACTCTACTCTTCCTCTTCGGGTATTTGGGTGTATTGCTTATGTTCACAACTCAAGTAAGGGAAACTCTAAACTAGATCCAAGAGCTGAAAAATATGTCTTCATTAGGTATGCTCCTAGTCAATGAGGTTATAAGTGTTACAATCCTTTAACTCAAAAACGGTTGTCTCCATGGATGTCACATTCCTAGAACATAAAAAACAATTTCCTTCAAGGGGAGAACTCTAATGAAGCAGAAAATTTTTGGGTTACTACTAAACCCCTACCAACAGTCATTATTGATCATAATATAATTTATAACAATGAACCCACTTCTTTAAATCTATCCATGCTAGAAAATCCGGATTCATTCACAAGGGGAGAAATACTACGATTCGTTCCTAAGGAACGAAATACTGAGTTTCGTGTTTATTCTAAGAGGAAGACTCAAGTAAGAAGTAGAGAACAACCTACAATGCACAGCCCCTCAAATCCCTCGGAGAAGGAACCTGGGAACGATTCAGGTAACCCTTATGCTAGTCTACCCCTTATTGTGTCTAGTGATGATCAGCACATACCTACTGACCCACAAAGTACAACTGATATTCCTATTGATCTCCTTGCTGAAAATTACCTACCCATAGCATTTAGAAAAAGGAAACGGGCCTGCACCAATCATCCCATCTCAAAGTATCTATCTTATGCAAAACTATCACACAAATATAAATCATTTATTTCTAAAATCACTACTCTGTTTGTGCCAAGAAACATTCAGGAAGCACTTCAAGATCCAGATTGGAGTTTGGCTGTTATGGAAGAAGTAAATACTCTTGAGAAGAATAAAACTTGGGAACTTGTGAACTCACCTAGAGATAAAAGGTTGGTAGGGTGCAAATGGCTTTTCACTATTAAGTCTAAGGTCGATGGGAGTGTGGAAAGGTTGAAGGCAAGATTAGTTGCTAAGGGATTTACACAAACCTATGGCATTGACTACCAAGAGACATTTGCAGCTGTTGCAAAGGTAAATACAATACGAGTATTACTTTCCTTGGCTGTAAACTGTGAGTGGACTTTACATCAACTAGATGTAAAAATGTATTTCTTAATGGAGACCTTGAAGAAGAAGTCTTTATGAGCTTACCTCCAGGTTTTGAGGATACCTATGGGAGAAATAAGGTGTGCAAGCTAAGGAAGTCATTATATGGACTAAAACAGTCCCCTAGAGCATGGTTTGATAGATTTGAAAGGGCTGTGAAGAGCTACGGCTATTGTCAAAGCCAAGCTGATCATACATTGTTCTACAAGCAATCCAAAGCAGGGAAATAGATTCTTATTGTTTAGGTAGATGACATTATCATAACAGGAGATGATGTATTTGAAATAGTAGAGTTGAAGAAGAGATTAGCCAAAGAATTTGAGATCAAAGATCTTGGACCTCTAAAATACTTCCTCGGAATGGAATTTGCTAGATCCAAGGATGGAATATTTGTGAACCAAAGGAAATATATTCTGGACCTATTGAATGAGACCGGATTACTAGGATGCAAGGCAGTTGATACTCCCATTGAAACTGGTGTAAATTTCATAACAGTTTAACCCGAAAATGTTATTAATAAGGAGAAATATCAGCAACTAGTTGGGAGATTAATATACCTATCACACATCAGACCTGATATTGCCTTTTCCGTGAACTTAGTGAGTCAATTTATACACTCACCAGGCCAAGAACATCTGGATGCTGTATACAGGATACTAAGATATCTAAAAGGAGCTCCTGGACAAGGTTTAATGTTTCGGAATCAGAACAATCTTCAAATAGAAGTCTATACTAATGCTGATTGGGCAGGGAGTACTACAGATAGAAGATCAATTTCAGGTTATTGCACATTTGTTGGTGGTAAGTTAGTAACTTGGAAGAGTAAGAAACAAAGTGTGGTTGCAAGAAGTAGTATTGAAGCTGAGTTTCGTGCAATGGCACATGGAATCTGTGCAGTCCTATGGATTAAAAGAATACTGGAGGAGCTACAGATTCCTATTTCAGTTCCTATGAAAGTATATTGAGACAATAAAGCTGCAATTTCTATTGCTCACAACCCGGTTCTTCATGATAGAACAAAACATGCTGAGGTTGACAACCACTTCATCAAGGAGAAATTAAAGAAGGATTAATTTGTGATCCCTATATTCCAACATTACAACAGGTAGCTGATATTCTTACAAAGGGATTACACAAGAGGCAGTTCAATGTTCTAGTTTCCAATCTGGCTATGGATGACATATACAAGCCAACTTGGGGGGTGTTGGGAAATATCCAGTTGGATATTTTCTTGATATGATTGACTCCTAAATAGTTAGGAGATCAGGTCTGATATTAGAAATCAGATCTGATATTATGTACATATATTAGGAGATTATGTAAAGATATTAGTTTCCTAGAATAGCCCTATCTATTTCTATATATACTTGTATCTATGTACTAATGTAATTTACGTGAAATACAAAACAGTATAGAAATTTTGCAGTGTTAAACCTCAAGAAATGTGTGTTTGCTAAATCCCGATTAGAGTATCTTGGTCATATCATATCTACCGAAGGTGTGCTAATTGATCTCGAAAAACTAGCCGCCATGGACAGATGGCCAACACCTAAGAATTTGCAAGCATTGAGGGGATTCCTTGGCTTAACAGGATACTACAGGAGATTTGTCAGAAATTATGGGAAAATGGCTGCACCACTTACAGCTCTTCTCAAGAAAGACGCCTTCTTTTGGAGTAGAGAAACCCAACAAGCTTTTGAAGAATTCAAGAAGGCAATGACCACCGTGCCGGTCTTAGCGTTACCAGATTTTTCCCGACCTTTTGAGTTGGAGACTGATGATTCAGGGTGGGGAGTGGGGGCGGTACTGTTGCAAAATGGACACCCCATTGCATATTTCAGCCAAGCTTTTTCCTCAGCTAAGAAGAATAGTGCAATCTATGAGAGGGAATTAATGGCTAAAGTGGCATCACTATCTGTTGGGACACACTTTCATCATTAAAACTGACCAAAAAGCTTTTAAGTTTTTATTGGAACAGCGCAATCTCAGTGAGGATCAACAGAAATGGGTATCAAAATTAATGGGATACAAGTTTGAAATCCATTATAAGCCTAGCAAAGAAAATAGGGTGGCGGATGCTTTGTCTAGGAGAGAGGATAACCTAGAGCTAAAGGATGTCACAATATGGCATTATGAAGATTTTGGAAGGTGGGAAGAAGTCAAGAAGGACAAGAAGTTATATGCAATTTGGCAAAAGGGGATTAAAGGAGAACACCCTCCGGATGGATTTGCAGTCAAGGGAGGCAACCTTTTATACAAGGGCCGAATGGTGCTCCCCAAGGGATCCTCAAGAATTCCCCTACTCATGAGAGAATTCCACTGCACACCTCTTGGTGGCCATTCCGGGTATTTACGAACATACAAGAGGTTATCTACTTTTGTACATTGGGAAGGAATGAAGAAGGATGTTCAACAATATGTTGCAAACTGTGAAATATGCAAGCAGTGCAAATATGAAGCCTTGAGCCCAGCAGGACTTCTACAACCGTTACCCATTCCCAAAAGAGTTTGGGAGGATATTAGCATGGACTTCATCACGGGATTGCCAAAATCCAACAGGTTTGATACTATTATAGTGGTGGTGGATCGGTTGACGAAATATGGACATTTCATATCCTTTTCTCACCCTTATACTGCCAAGGAAGTGGCTGTTGTTTTTGTATGGGAGATAGTAAAACTACATCATCATCATTATCACACCCAATCCGAAGTCCCGCAACAAAGCAGAGTCTGGAGAGGTCTGATAGTATGCAGCCTTACCCCTACATAGTAGAGAGGCTATTTCCAGTAGACCCACATGCAGATGTGACAATAAAAAAAGTGATGCATGTTAAAGAGTAGATAAGTAGAAACTGACACGCTAAATAATTATGTGAATAAAATACCCAAAAAAAATACATAAATAAATAAAACTACATGGATTCCCTAAATCCATTATTTCAGATAGGGATAAGTTGTTCATGAGTTTATTTTGGCAGGAAATGTTCAAGCTTTATGGAACAACCCTCCAATTTAGTTCTTCCTAACACCCAGAGACGGATGGACAAATCGAAGTAGTAAACCGAGGATTGGAAACCTACCTCAGATGTTTTGTTGGGAGTCAGCCAAGAAGATGGGTGAATTGGTTGTCTTGGGCAGAATATTGGTACAATACCAATTTCAATCAGTCCGCAGGGATGTCTCCTTTCAAGGCCCTATATGGGAGGGACCTCCTACCTTATTCAAGTTGGAAGACCTCAATTCGGCAATGGAAGATGTTAATGAATTACTAAAGGAGAGGAATGCAATAATCAAGGAGTTTAGGGAACATTTAGCAAGGCTCAACAACGCATGAAGAATACAGCAAATAAATATCGAAGGGATGTGGAGTTTGAAGTGGGAGAACTGGTATACATAAAGATAAGACCTTATCGAATGAGGTCTTTGGCAAAGAGGGTGAATGAGAAGTTGAGTCCTAGGTTCTATGGTCCTGTCAAGATAACAGAGAAAATCGTCAAAGTTGCCTACCGCCTGGAATTACCCCCAAATGCTAAAATACATTCCACTTTCCATGTCTCTCAGCTAAAGAAGTCAGTGCAGCCCCCTACTACACCGCAACCCTTACCATAGTCATTGACCGAGGACAATGAGCTGTTGTTACAGCCAGAATTGGTAAGGAAAATGGAAGGATTTACCAGATCATGATAGTACTTGGGAAGCTTATGAAACTATTGATGAGCTCTTTCTGGATTTTCAACTTGAGGACAAGGTGAAACTTGTCAAAGGGGGTAATGATAGACCCTTAATTACGAAATTTTATAAAAGAAAAAAGGGACACGTGGGGTTGAAGGTATATTCTAGAAGGCAGAGAGATGGGCTGCATGGGGAGAAAGGGGACAATCCTAACTAACTTGGCAGCAGTAGGGCCCACTGTGCAAGAGTGAGTGGGGTATTTCTGTGAAAAGAAGGAAGAGAGAGAGGGGAGAGACAAGATTGAGGAGAGTGGTTAGCCTCTCGAAAGCTAACCTGAAGTGGAGGAGGTGTTGTATGTTTCTGGAGGTTCATTTGAAGAGAGGGCTGAGAGTGTGTTCTTGCAATCCTTCCATTACTACTATATTCTTCTAGTTTTGTTTTTTTGGTCTAGTATCTAAGAGTTCTCCGTTATTTTCTTAGAGAACAGTGGTTGTACTGGGTGTTTTGATAATATAGTTGAATAAATATTCAGTAAACTTTGCTAGTGTCCTATCAGATGGCAATAATGATGCCAGGTTCTCTAAATTTGGAAAGAATACAACAAACATAATTTCTATTTTGTGTTTGTATTAGTTTTTGTATGACACCAGTTTTGCTTTATAATGTATGCACATACACAGAAATACACACCGACACATACAATATGATATGTATTATGGAGAGAACATATATTTGCATGTAGTCGTGTTTTTTTCAAAATCTATCCCTAGCCTTTTGAGCTACTGATCAAACCAACCCAACTTACCTCACCAGGAGTTTCAAGAAATGGTTGTGTATCTGTGGAACCAACCACTGGCTCAGTCGTACTAGTTCCCAATGAAGCATATCTAAAAATCCCAGAAAGTCTTTTAGGTTAATAATTACAAAATTAAAGTAGCAGCTACAACAACATATGCGTAACTGTTGTAATTCACCAAAATGTTACGTCCAACATAGATTTTCTAGGTTTTAGTAATTTCCTAATGTTAAAACTTTTAAACATACACAACATTCAAATACCATAAAGATAACCGAAAGAAACTTATCCAATTAATTATAATTGATATACAAACTAACCTCCGCTCTATGGTAACAATGGTAGCAGATGTACTACCCTCCAATGAATGTTCAAAGTTAGGAGGTAAATAAGCAAATGAATCAACCTACCGAAATAAAAGGAACCACGTTATAATTGTTTTGACAAATAGATATGTTGCTGTTCAGATAAAAAAGCTATAAGATGTTGAAATGCATTCTGTTGTATCTAACATGCAAAAATTAGATACCTTCAGTTGATGGACTTCACCAGTCGCATACTTAAGACTTGCAAAACCCTGAACCACAAATATGAACCTAATAAAATTTGGAAGTGTATATCAGACATGATTGATACATTAAAAGGTCAAATTAACAATGAATGCTAATCAAGAATTTAGAAAGAAACCCCACACCTCTCTATATCATAATCAAGAAGCCCCGAACTTGAATTTTCTACAAAGCATATAATCTAGTATTAGTTTTATTTTTTATATTATTTGAGTAATATCAGGAGATTTAAGAGAAACTTTTTGCATAATTATAAGATTTCTTAAAGTTCAGTTGTTGTTCGCAATTCTACAGACAAGATATTTAGGTAAAACAACAATTTGTTCAAGTTCAAACACAAAAGTATGCCACTTAACTTGATGCCAAAATACATAAGGAAAGCAACATTAATATAGAATTCCAGCTTCCAGCTTCCACACGACTTTACCTAATAAATTGTAGGTTTTGCAAAAGGAGAAAGGTGTTATTTTTCTTGACTAAAATGCTAAGCTCATAAAGCATGGGAAGAGAATTGCTAGAAGCATTATGGCTAAGAAAAAATCCTTGGAATTTATAAATGACAGTTATACAGTATCAACAGAATTATATCTTTTAAATAAGAAAATAACAAGAATTTTAAAGAAAAATTTTGGCTCTAACTATAGCATGGGAGAAATATGTTAATGAACTACAGAATCACAATGAAAAATAAAGCAAAGGCATGTTACATGCAACAAATCCGTACAAATGTACATTCGTGGAAGAGGCAAGATTGGCTACTCAACTGGAGACAAGAAGGAACCTGCTGTAGATGATCCTGCACATGCAATATGGGATGCAGAAAACTCTATGGTGATGACATGGTTGGTGAACTCAATGGAGGAAGACATCAACTCCAATTATATGTGCTACTATACGGCCAAGTAGTTATGGGACAATGTCCATCAGATGTACTCTGATTTAGGAAATCAATCACAAGTGTATAAGTTGACTCTAAAATTGGGTCAAATCAGTCAAGGTGAGGATAATGTTACCAAGTACTTCAATTCCCTAAAGTGTGTATCGCATGATCTAGATATGTTTAAAGTTTGAGTGGAAATCTCCTGATGATTTTAATCATTACCAGAAAAATGTTGAGGATAATAGGATCTTTAAATTCCTAATTGGTTTAAATGTTGAGTATGATGAGGTGAGAGGCACGATCATTGGGAGACAACCACTCCCTCCTATTGGAGAAGTCTTTATTGAGGTGAGACGTGAAGAAAGTAGACGTCAAGTCATGCTTGGAAAATGGCTCCCCAATCCCAGTATTGAAACTTCAGCCTTGGCTATAATGTTGGCAGTTGTGGCAAGAAACCTAAAGAGAAAGTACGAGTTTGGTGTGACTATTGTAACAAGGCAAAACACACCCTAGAAAACTGTTGGAAACTCCATGAAAAGCCTACCAATTGGAAGGGGTCTCATGAGGATAAATTCAATAAAACCTTTGTTGCTAATGAGGTGGACACCGTACCATTCAACCAAAAGCAGATTAATCAAATCCTAAAGTTGCTGAAACCTAAATCTGAATCCACACATGCCCCTAATGCCTCTGTTGCACGAACAGGTAGTAATCTCAATTCTTCTCAAGCTCTATTGTGTTCTGATAGAGCTAGGAGGCCATTAGTTTACAGTAGGCGTAAGAAGAAGTTGGCAAATTCTAGCACGTGGTTAGTTACAATTAAGTGACAGGTGTCATCTAATAATTAGGGTAGGATGGGATATAAAAGGAGGGGAATGTTTTGTAAGAGGACATGCGTGTATTCTGCAGTGAGAATATTGTTAGGGAGGTACAACCCCTCATATAGGCTGATCAGTATTTCGGTTGTAATAGCTATCTCTACAGAATATCAATATACAATACAGAATCGATGGGATTGCTTGGATCCATCTGATTCTTTTATACCCATTATACTGTCATTCGTAGGGGAGCTCTATCAATTGGTATCAGAGCACGTTCTTGGTGCCATTAGATTGAATTCTTTTCGGTAGTGGATGGTAGTGACTAGAAGCATGGAACAAGATTGACTTGATAGAGAGGAGTGCAGCAAACCTAGCTGAGATGTTGGAGAGAAATGATGAAAAGACACGTCAACTGGAAGAAGCATTGTTGGAAATGATGCAATATGTCAAAGGAAAAGGAGCAGAGTCCTCCAAGGGAAAATCGGTGGTGAAGATTGCTGAGGAAACCGAAGGAAATGGAGTGGGTGGGTCGGCAGAAACTAGGCAGGGCAGTAATATGAAATGTGAGGGAGTTAGGAGGTTTGAAGCAAGAGAGGAAGGGAGAG
>JAOQMQ010000195.1:20308521-20319580 GCA_027563845.1 Erythroxylum subrotundum | reverse complement strand
GCTTTTTGGAGCATGACCTTGTAATTGGACCCATTGGCATCCTCAAGTCTCCATTGCCTTGGTGAGTTGCATCAGTACACTACCCAGCTTTGCCTCTATCCACGTTGATCTTGGGTTTATCCAACAAACCAACTCTTTAAGTTAAAACTAACCCATTAATCTGAAAATCCTATTTCCATGGTTCGAATATATCTGTGTAGAGCAGGCTTGGGTTTGCCCAATAACCCTAACTTAAAAAGGACTGGTTCTTGCCACATTAAATGAAGGTGTTAATTTTAATATTCTAAGTGAGGGGATTGACTAAGGTCTCATCTAACTTAGATGGTCTTATATATATGACTCATATATATATGTATACATATATATATAGTTACTATAACTACATGGCATGATATGGACTACCCAATCAAATTGGGCCTAAGCCTATAACCATCCATCATGAAAGCCAACACATTCTCCTAACCATGCATTCTCTAATGCATATATGTAAACCCATCATTTTGGTTATGACAACTTATGGATCCTAACATAAAAGCCCAATCCAACACTTGGATCTAAGCCCAATCCAACACTTAAGTTCTCTATCTTCCTTTTACTAACTTGGCTAAAATTACTATTGTATGTTATTTTGATTGGGAATTAATATTAATCTAATTAACATGAATTCCTAATTCCAGAAATTAATTCATAATTAATTTACCTCAAATAATTATTTGATGTCCAAAATTAAACAACTTTAATTTTGTCACAAATGCTAATTTTTCTAGTCTTACTAGAAAATCTATTGCTCTACCAAAATTAATTCAAAATTAATTACTATAATTTTCCAAAATTTCTAGAACATCAAATCATCATTCCAAGCATCTCTAGGTCATTTCATAATGATCAAAATAATTTAGGAATCACCCAAAAATTATCCTAATCACTGAAACACTAATAAGACAACAAAAGAGAAAAATATGACATAAAAATATTTTTAAGGTTCTGGATCTAAAATATAAACATAAAAAAACATCAAACCAAATAGATCCTATAATTTCTAGAAAATTGTCCAGATCTGGAAAATTGTTTGATAAAATTATTAAAATATTTTTAATAATTCTACAAAAATTACAGAGGCATAAACACATCCCAATTATGTTCTCATAACTTTTCTAGAATCAAATTCCACGAAAATCATGTGTAGCTTCATCAGTTGAGCCAATTGACATCACATGTCTAGAAGAAAGACAGATTTCATGCATGTTCTTGTAAATTCAAAATTAAATATTTTAATCACATTAAAAAAAAATCAATCACACTGAATCATTCATGTACATCTTATGAACAGATTGGTGAAAGAAAATCTTGAAAACCATTTTTCTATAACTAATTTCGAACAAAACATTACAGGTCTCTAAGCTGTCACAACCATGAAAAAGGTTTTCACATGTCAAGTATTCTACATCTAACAAGGCACAAGATGGCTCTGATACCACTGCTAGGTTCTGATCATGCATCTCATACATAAAATATATAAAATATACGTAGTGGAAATAAACGGAACCTTAAAAACTAGATCTACTCATGCATATAGATATAGAAAAAATGAAAACATGAAATGTAAAATGTTTACATACCTTTCTAACGATCTCCTTCATTCTTTAAACTTCTCCACGTTAGGTTGTCGTAAACCACA
Source organism: Erythroxylum subrotundum (assembly GCA_027563845.1). Lineage (NCBI taxonomy): Eukaryota > Viridiplantae > Streptophyta > Magnoliopsida > Malpighiales > Erythroxylaceae > Erythroxylum > Erythroxylum subrotundum. Next base: position 20,317,902 of record JAOQMQ010000195.1, on the reverse strand, counting down.
ACGATCAATGTAGACCATTGTAGATATCACACATTAATTTCGAGTTCAATCTTAGTACAAACATATACTACAAAAGTTGTTAGGTTCCGATTATGCATCTCATACATAATATATATCAAATATACACAGTGAAAATAAAACAGAACCTCAAAAACCAAATCTACTTATGTATATAGATATAGAAAAAAATGAAATGTAAGGTGTTTACATACCTTTATGATGATCTCCTTTGTTCTTCAATCTTCTCCGTGTTGGGTTGTCGTAAACCACAACAATCAACACATACCGTCTCTAATGAAAGTCCACACGAAGACGGATGTATGAAACCTCACTAGGAGATGGTTAGAATTCTTTCTTTGTGCTAGCAAAGATTAGAACTCCTGAGAGAGATAGAGAGAAAAAGTGTGTGTGTTTATGAAAAAGAACCTTTCTTTTTCTTTTTATGTGTCTTACACAAGATGCACGAAAATCATCTCAATTTTTTGCACCATTTGGCCTTTCATAACCCCCATCACTAATGGAAAGTTATGGAAAGTTAATGTTCATAAGTTGCACGCATTAATGAAAGTTATGGGAAGTTAATGACCAAGAATAACATGCATTGATGGAATTTATGGGAAGTTAATGACCATGAATAGTATGCAATAATGGAAGCCAACAACACTTATTTCTAATCCATTCCATGCAGTGTTTTCTACCACGCTCACATCGCGATACAATCCTAAAACACTCTCTCATATCTTGAATCATCATTCAAGACCATTTTACTCATCTTTCGGATCTCATATGTGTGTGACCCATTAGGTTCCAGGTTATATTGGCCACTTAAGTTAACACTTAATTTAAGTAAGTCAAGAGCAATATCTAACAACACGTCATGACCCCCAATTGACCAGAAAGTTAGTGATTTAACTACAAACCCTTCCATACGTAATATTGCCATGGAATTCGTCCTTTCACCATTTATACCCTACTTAGTTCAGGGTATGGTTAAAGTCTCAACTCCCACTAAATTAACTACGTCATATCTAGTCCAAGTGTTGTTAGATCTTGTCTTGAGGATCTCATTACTCCATGTATCATTGAAGACTCTCTTCATAACTCAAATATGTTCTGGCTAGAGACTCCCTAGTAATGACCCCGACAAGAGGTCGTGGGTATAATCTCCTTCTATCAGGAGTGGTGAATCCTTTATTTGCTACTCAATTACGTCAGAATACCTCAAGCTTTACCCAATCACCACCCTATGAGTAACCTTTGAAAAGCATCGATGAATGAAGTCAAAGCATAGGATTAGTATCTGAGATATCCTTGAGAATCTTAAGTCAAAGGATACTTGCACCATTGCTATGATGAGACTATCATTGACACTGGAACATAATATCCATATGATTGTCTCATTGTAGGTCAATCTAATGTACTTACTAGGAGTAAGCATCCACATGTTAACTCTAAACAACTCATGTCTACAGCTTTTGAGATCTACTGTTTGATCTAATCAAGGTGTATAACATGCGCTAGTTTATCCAGATTAATGATATCCCATCTCATTAATCCTATGACTAGGGAAAGTTTAGATACTAACATAATTACACATGATAGGAATCTCATTATCTTGATCTCATCATGATTTCCTCCATGCTATATTTTCTGTCAAAGACTTCATTAAATCAATTTAAGATCAACATCAAATCCATAAACATATAAACATCGAAATAATGAAAATGCCTTTATTAATCATAAAATGATTTGTATAATAAGTGCTAAAGGTGATTTTGTTTAAAGCACTTCTCTAACAATACCTAATGTTATTTGTAGGCTACCCCAAAATCTAAAAGTAAATATGGGATCTTGATCTGATACAATAGACAATAGGAACCCATGTAACCTCACTATCTCATTTCATATCTCTGAGCTAACTGATCTAGCGTGTTATTCTCTTTAATAGGTAAGAAATGAATATATTTTGTTAATCTGTCAACAATGACCAATATGGCATCATGCTGCCTCAGAGTTCTCGACAAACTTATAATAAATTCCATTATAATCCTCTCCCATTTCTACACTAGAATAGGTAATGACTGCAATTTCCCAACTGGTGTTTGATGCTCTACCTTAACTTATAAGCATGTCAGACACCTGGCAACATAGTTAGCCACTTGCTTCTTCATCCCTGGCCATCGACAATGTTGTTTTAGAGTATTGTACATCTTGATAGTACCAGGATGCATAACATAGGCTGCTATGTGTGCTTCCTCCAAAATTTCCTTTCTCAAACCATCAACATCTGTTACACATAATCTCTTATTCAACCACAATGTATTATTTCTAAATTCAAACTCATAACTCGAATTCTATTTTAGCTTCTCTACAATATTCACTACTTCTGGGTCTTTGCTTCAAGCTATTATGATCCTTTTATATAACACCGGTCTAAGCTTTAACGTAGCTAACATTGCTTCGTTTTGTCCCAAACTTAGCTTAACATTCAGTGCTCTCAGTTAAACTAGCTTTGGTAACCTCGATGCTTGAATTTGTGCCACATTGTTATTGGATTTCCTGCTTAATGCATCAGCTACATCATTAGCCTTACTTGGATTATACTCTATCGCGCAATCATAATCCTTAAGCAACTCAATCCATCTCCTTTGTCTCATATTAAGTTCCTTTTCACTCAATAGGTATTTCAAACTTCGATGATCTGTAAAAATCTTAAATGTTTCACCATATAAATCATGTCTCTAAATTTTTAGAGCAAATACTATTGTAGCAAGCTCTAGATCATAAACTGGATAATTGAACTCGTGAGACCTTAACTCTCTTGAAGCATAAGCAATCACTTTACCATACTGCTTCAAAACACACCCTAACCCCTGGTGTGAAGCATCACTATATACAACATATCCTTCAGATCCAGATGGAATAGCCAACACTGGTGCTATAATTAATCGATGTTTTAACTCATCAAAGCTCCTTTAACATTCATCAGTCCATCGAAAAGGTACGTTCTTCGTCAAAAGCTTTGCCAAAGGGGCTGAGATTAATGAGAATCCCTCAACAAACCTCCTGTAATAACCTGCTAGCATAAGAAAACATTGAATCTCTAACACATTTCTAGGTGCTTCCCATTTCATCACAACCTCAACTTTCTTTGGGTCTACTTGTATACCCTGTCCAGACACTATATGACCCAAGAACACCATCTGATTAAGCCAGACTTCATACTTACTAAACTTGGCGTACAATTACTTCTCTTTCATTATTTGTAAATTAACCTCAAATGCTCAAAATGCTCCTCTCTACTCCTCGAATACACCAAGATATATTCTATAAATACAATAACAAAGTGATCTAAGTAAGGTTGGAATACTTTATTCATCAATGCTATAAAGGTCACTGGACCATTCGTCAATCCCAAAGGCATCACCAAAAAGTAGAAGTATCCATATCTGGTTGTGAATGTACTCTTTGGTACATCAACTTTTGCTATTTTTAATTGATAATACCCCGACCTCAAATCCAGTTTAGTAAACACCTGAACTCCCTGTAACTGATCAAGTAAATCATCTATTCTCGGTAGGGGATACTGTTTTTCCACTGTCACCCGATTTAATTGCCTATAATCAATACACAATCTCAAAGTCTCATCCTTTTTCTTTATAAACAAAACTAGACCTCCATAAGGTGACATACTAGGTCTAATAAAACCTTTATCTATTAACTCCTAAAATTGAGTCTTAAGTTCTTTAAGTTCCACAGGTGCCATCCTATAAGGAGGAATTGATATAGGAGCAGTACCTGGGACAAGGTCAATGGTGAGCTCTGTTTCCCTATCTGGTGGTAATCTTGGTAATTCAGTGAGAAAAACATCTAGAAAATTCCTAACAATAGGAATATCCTTTAATGTCTACTTAACTCGGGTATCCGTTACATAGGTTAAATAGGCCTCACATCCACTTCGAATCAGTCTAAAGGCGGTTATTGATGAAATCAATCTGGCTGACACTGTTTGACTAACACCTCGAAATATCACCCTTGGTTGTGTAGGAGATTCAAGAATAACTTTCTTAGTGTAACAATTCATCACAACCCTATGAACAGTATGCCAGTTTATACCTAATATAAGTTCTATCTTTTTCAACTGTAGTACTATCAAATCAGCTTTCAACTCAGCCTGGTCAACCCGAATAATACACCCTCTACATACTTCTCTAATCACTGTAGTACTACCTACCAGAGTTCTCACCTTTAAAGCCAAATTTCAACATACCTCTCTGTTCTCTCCAGCCAACCCTCTATCTCGGCAGGGTATATGCTTTCATAGGATTCTACAACCCCTTGCTTCCTAAGTTTATCTTACATCTTTTCTCTCCTCTAAGGAACTCTCTGAACCATTTGTTCAGATTGGGGTATAGGGGCCTATTGACTCAAGATCAACTGATTCTGTGACACGGTCTCCTACAGTAGATGACCTATATCAGACAGTAATAATGATCACTATATGGGTCTCTTTTTATAAGCCATGTTGAAATGCTCATATATGTCCCTATGGATGCCAAACCAGCTCTGATACCAAAAATGTAACATACCACTCCCACAGAGCATAAGTCCGAACATACTAGAGGATATTCGAGAACATACTCCATGAAAACGGTACATTAGGACAATCGGCATCAAACATATCATAGGCATTCTAAAAGTTCATTTCATTCACAAACATAAAAGTCACATGTCATTATAATTTAGAATCCACATATACATTGCACAACATTTTGTTTTGAGTTCAATCTCAGTACCAAAAATATGACATGAAATGGAATGTTAATACACAAGACTATAACTAGACTTCTCAAATTCAACTGATCAGCAACTGATCAGACCTTTGAGCCATTCTCATCCCCAAAATGCAAGTACTAGAATTCTACTATATCACCTTATTAGCTAGAAATCCCTCAAACTTGAAAAACAACACTGCAATTTTGATGACTTTGTAAATTCAGTGAGTGAACCATAATCGATGTATTCACTAAAGTCAGATCACAAAAACAAGTATATCAAAGTTTATCATACTTCCACAAGCATATCATGTAACCTAGCATTGCATATCACAACACATCCTCCATTAACTTCAATTGTAATTCACTAATTCAAAATAATTAAATAATTCATTTCAATTCAATCATTTGGTACATGTAGGGATGTATATGCAAATGCACATATGCTTCCATTTTCATTTTTGTTTTGTTATGATCAAGTGCCGATCAACCCAATTTACTGTCCCGTATCTATTGTGGACACCGTGATCTGCACATCGATCACTCTAGTCATAACTCCTTTATCTGATCATGCATTTCAATGTTATGATATGCATAATTTCATAGGCTATGTTTTCATTTTTTTCATTTCTGTATACTCATGCCACATATATCAAACTCCTCGAATCTCAGTCCAGCGTTTATCAATCAGTTGAACACACGTTCCATATTAAACATACAATTTATACAGAAGCATATTTAAATAGGTTTACACATCTAAGTTAAATCATAATAGAACCTAGAAAAGCTATTGTCTCGATGTTCTAGCAATGTCCACATGTTGATGATCACCTTGCGTGTCTATCGTCATGCAATACACATATAGTTGATAAATCACTAATTTGTTTAATCATATGAATATACAATCACACACAAGTATATGTGTCATGTTTCAATGCATGCTCAATTGACTTTCCGCGCATGTACCCTTATACAATTATCTTGACCATTCAAATATTATAGCTTGTATACAACTAGTTTGTAATTAGGCTTATACCTTCAGTAAGCTTGATTTACTGCAAATTCATCAATCATACTTTCAACAAACTTTTCTAGCAATATATAATCATACAATTACCCAATTCTCATTCACAATTACCTCATGTTCTTCAATTCTCATTCATTCATGCCTAATACACATTACTCATATCCTTAAGATTATGTTTGCATTGATAAGAACATCTTATTGGATCGGAAAAATAAAACATGCACAATTTGGATAAAACAGTAGATTTCAAAACTTTTTATAAATCAAAATTGCAGCAGAAGCAATATAGCCAAATCAACATATGGCTTACATGATACGGTATAAGGAAAAACATTTGCATAAACACAAGATGAAAAATATTACCGACTCCTTCGCTACAACTTTAACTCCTCACTGTGCTATCCTATCCTCGGCAATGTATCCTCTCCTAGGCAGGGACGGATTCAGAAATTATTTTGAGTGGGAGCAAAAAATTTAAAGTACTATTATATTATTGAAAATTTTTTAATTTAAATTATTAATTTAAATTATAATTCTATTAAAAATTTAAAATTTCCCCCCATTAATTTAATTGGTGACAAAAAATAATAATAAAAATTATAGATATATTAAGATACCAAATAAAAAATAAAATATGAGCCCATCTTATTTTATTCATAAGGTCATCTAGGATACTTCTTTTATCCCTATTATTACTAGTGCTAGATGATTTGTATTGTTTTTGTTCATTGTTACGACTTTATATGCTACGATTTTTCGCTTATAATGAGAAATCTTATCTTGCGTCTTCACTAAAAGTCTAAAAGAATGTAAAAATTAAAACTGTATCAACTCTATTACAACTTACAAGAACCCATCTCTAAATTATACGTACTACACATTCTTCCAAAGAAAATAAGTGGAAATTTACCTATCAACACTAGAATGGGGTGAGGCATGTGGGAGAATCATTTCCGCAATTGCGTTCAATATAGATTATTGTTTTTTGCTTTGGGTATGGTAGTCCTTGTGGAGTTAGGGGAAGAAAAGCTAAAAAGACAAAAGATAGTGTAATGAAGAAGCCAAAAGAGTAAAAAATTTTGAATAAAAAAAGGTCAATTAAACATGTAATTTTATCTCCCTATTTGTAGACTTTCATTTAAAAAAATTATGAGCTCAAATAATAATAATCTTAATAAAAATAGATGGACTCAGATTTTATTTTTTATTTGATATCTTAATATAACTATAATAATAATAATTTTTTTGTCACCATTAATTTAATTAGGGCAAAATTTTAAATTTTTATGAAATTAAAATTTAAAATAATAATTTTAAATTAAAAATGTTTAGAAGTCAGTGGGGGCAACACTTGCCCCCACTGTAGCTCCGCCCATGCTCCTAGGTGATGTATCCTCTTCTTGTTATTGTATCCTCTTCTCGATATTGTATCCTCAACCAATCTGATCTGCCACTTGTTCTTCTTAGACTACTTGGTTAACAAGATCCTTTAGTGGGAAAGGAGAAGAAAACTTTGAAGAGATTTTGCCTTAGAAGAAAGAAGCCAATGATGAGACACCTCTCATGCAATTTTAGGCCAACCCATGCAAGATAGGAGAGAGAGAGAGATAAAAATTCAACAACCTTGTCTTTTCTTCTCTCAATTTCGGTTAAGTCTCAAAGGAAGAAGTGAAGTGCATCCAATGCATCACTTCCTTCCTTAATCAATTATAAAGAAACTAATAAATGAGACTCTTCTCATTTATTTTAAGATGGCTATATAAAAAGACCATTAACCTAAAAATACATATCAATTTTGGTTTCGTGATGAAAGAAGGAAGATGGTCCATCAAATGTACCTCTTTCTTCTTTAATCCAATGAATGCTAATAGGTTACAAGCTATCATTAAAAAACCACCATTAAACCATTTAATGATAAGGTTATTACTCCATTTAATGATGATAAAGCAAAATTTCTTCTTTAATGATAGCTCATGTCAAAAAGCAACCATTAGCTGCTAAATTTTTTTTAAAAAATAAAGATAGGCATACATAAAATATATTGGTCCTGAATTATAGGACCTTTAATCTCCAAAAACATACATAAAATATGTCCTTCTTGTATAAGTGGTTGGAAGATGTTTAAAGTAAAAGATAAAGCAAAAGCATCTGGCATCTAAACATATAGTGACAATTCTTAAACATACAAATAAGAAGATAACATGAAAATATCTCAAACCACTAAGATAAAAGAGAATCCACTATTGATAAAGATAGAATGTATTTTCTAAAAATGTTGATATGATGTAATTTTCGTTAAGTTTTGAATATGAGCTTTAAGTCTGCTAGTATAAATAAGACCCTTAGAGTGTTGTAATGGGACGCATCAAGCAATCTCTTTGTATATCATCTTTGTAATATCTTCTACTATGAAATAAAAATCTATCCTTCCAACAAACATATTTCAAACTTTCCATTTAAAAACCTTATTCTTCTCCTAAAATCTTTAGTATACACCTTAAGGTAGAAAGCGAATTAAGATTATTTTAGACTTTGCCGAAGGAGCGTCAGGGATAGTTACCTAACTCTAGGATTGGAGTTTAACGACTCATTAAAAGACTCGACGAAAAGTTGGTAAATTACAATCAAAAAACTAAAGATACAAGTATGGAAGCATAATGACCCCTAAGTTTGGGAATTTGAAAATGTTCTGCAAATAATTATATCATAACTTTTTATTTTTTGGAAAATTTCATATATTGATTAACTGTAATAGATTTATATTCTGTAGAATCTATAAATAAGATAATTATATCACTTTTTGAAGAAGTTATTAATAATATAACAAAAAGTGATAAATTAAAGGATAACATTTGCTTCAAATCTCTTTAGCTTAGATATGATAAATTCTTTTATTTCTTCTTGTGGTCAAGGTATTTGTGTTTGATTTGATTGATATTTATGTTTGTGTCTATATTTTATCTGTAAATAGTATCAAAAGCATGGCAAATTGGTGTACAGCTTGTAAAGATATCAATCGGCATTTTGAAAGAGAAAGATATTTAATAGCCGTCAACAATAGACACATAAGAGAACTAAAAAATTATTACCGTAAACTCAAATTCAACTACTTGTTTTAAATGTAATTTTAAAACATTTTCCCAACTCTTAAGCATATTTCTATTTTAATCTCACAAGCAAATATTTATTTTTTAAAATTATAAAAAAATATAAAAAATTATCATATTTATTAGCATTATTACATGGGAGTGGCAATGGGCTATCTTAGACTACTCCAAAGCCCAAGTCCAATCCAAAATTAACCTGAATCTAACTTGTAATTTGATCAACCCTAGGTTAAGTTTGATTATATATTTTTTAATTTTTTAAAATAGAAAATAACATCATTTTTTAAAAGAAATTTAAGCTTTATACTCAACAACCCTGGTTCTGCCAGATTCTGACTGAACTGTACGTTGCCATTTGGATCCATGAATCGATTGTTCTCTGTAGCAGTTTCGATGTGAAGTTCCTGCAAAACAAAGAAGGCACGTCGGGGGTTGTGTCCCGATTAGCCCCTCCGACGCTCAAGTAAGTCTT